>JAVIAB010000099.1:14306332-14468832 GCA_032433765.1 Megaustenia siamemsis | reverse complement strand
CATCCACTCTCTCTCTCTCTACCTTTCTCTCCATCTTACCTCCATTCATTCTCTCTCTCTCTCTCTCCATCTCACCTCCATTCTCTCTCTACCTTTCTCTCCATCTCACATCCATTCTCTCTCTCTCTCTACCTTTCTCTCCATCTCACCTCCATTCATTCTCTTTTTCCACCTTTCTCTCCATCTCACCGCCATTCTCTCTCTTTCTCCACCTTTCTCTCCATCTCAACGCCATTCTCTCTCTCCACCTTTCTCTCCATTTCACCTCCATTAAATCTTTCTCTCCACCTCACCGCCATTCTCTCTCTCTAAATTTCACCTCCATTCTCTCTCTCCACCTTTCTCTCCATCTCTCCGCCATTCTCTCTCTCCATCTCACCGCCATTCTCTCTCTCTAAATTTCACCTCCATTCTCTCTCTCCACTTTTCTCTCCATCTCACCACCATTCTCTCTCTCTCTAAATTTCACCTCCATTCTCTCTCTCCACCTTTCTCTCCATCTCACCGCCATTCTCTCTCTCTCCACCTTTTTCTCCATCTCACCGCCATTCTCTCTCTCTAAATTTCACCTCCATTCTCTCTCTCCACCTTTCTCTCCATCTCACCGCCATTCTCTCTCTCTCCACCTTTTTCTCCATCTCACCGCCATTCTCTCTCTCTAAATTTCACCGCCATTCTCTCTCTCCATCTCACCGCCATTCTCTCTCCACCTTTCTCTCCATCTCACCGCCGTTCTCTCTCTCTCCACCTTTCTCTCCATCTCACCGCCATTCTCTCTCTCTAAATTTCACCTCCATTCTCTCTCTCCACCTTTTTCTCCATCTCACCCCCATTCTCTCTCCACCTTTCTCTCCATCTCACCACCATTCATTCTCTCTCTACCTTTCTCTCCATCTCACCACCATTCATTCTCTCTCTCTACCTTTCTCTCCATCTCAACGCCATTCTCTCTCTCTTTCTCTCCATCTCAACGCCATTCTCTCTCTCTCTACCTTTCTCTCCATCACACCTCCATTCTCTCTCTCCACCTTTCTCTCCATCTCACCTCCATTCTCTCTCTCCGCCTTTCTCTCCATCTCACCTCCACTCTCTCTCTCCACCTTTCTCTCCACCTCACCTCCACTCTCTCTCTACCTTTCTCTCCATCTCACCTCCATTCTCTCTCTCTCCACCTTTCTCTCCATCTCACCTCCAATCTCTCTCCATCTCACCTCCTATTCTCTCTCCACCTTTCTCTCTCCATCTCACCTCCATTCTCTCTCTCCACCTTTCTCTCCACCTCACCTCCATTCTCTCTCCGCCATTCTCTCCATCTCACCTCCATTCTCTCTCTCCATCTTTCTCTCCATTCTCTCTCCACCTTTCTCTCCATCACACTCACCTCCAATCTCTCTCCACCTTTCTCTCCATCTCACCTCCAATCTCCTCCACCTTTCTCTCCACCTCACCTCCATTCTCTCTCCGCCTTTCTCTACATCTCACCTCCATTCTCTCTCCACCTTTCTCTCCATCACACTCACCTCCAATCTCTCTCCACCTTTCTCTCCATCTCACCTCCAATCTCCTCCACCTTTCTCTCCATCTCACCTCCATTCAATCTTTCTCTCTCCACCTTTCTCTCCATCTCACCTCCATTCAATCTTTCTCTCCACTTTTCTCTCCATCTCACCTCCATTCAATCTTTCTCTCCACCTTTCTCCCCATCTCACCTCCATTCAATCTTTCTCTCCACCTTTCTCCCCATCTCACCTCCATTCAATCTTTCTCTCTCAACCTTTCTCTCCATCTCACCTCCATTGAATCTTTCCTCTCCACCTTTCTCTCCATCTCACCTCCATTCTCTCTCCACCTTTCTCTCCATCTCACCACCATTCTCTCTCTACATCTCACCTCCATTCTCTCTCTCTCTCCACCTTCTCTCCATCTCACCTCCATTCTCTCTCTCCACCTTTCTCTCCATCTCACCTCCATTCAATCTTTCTCTCTCCACCTTTCTCTCCATCTCACCTCCATTCAATCTTTCTCTCCACCTTTCTCTCCATCTCACCTCCATTCAATCTTTCTCTCTCCACCTTTCTCTCCATCTCACCTCCATTCAATCTTTCTCTCCACCTTTCTCCCCATCTCACCTTCATTCAATCTTTCTCTCCACCTTTCTCTCCACCTTTCTCTCCATCTCACCTCCATTCAATCTTTCTCTCTCCACTTTTCTCCCCATCTCACCTCCATTCTATCTTTCTCTCCATCTCACCTCCATTCAATCTTTCTCTCCACCTTTCTCCCCATCTCACCTCCATTCAATATTTGTCTCCACCTTTCTCCCCATCTCACCTCCATTCAATATTTGTCTCCACCTTTCTCCCCATCTCACCTCCATTCAATATTTGTCTCCACCTTTCTCCCCATCTCACCTCCATTCAATCTTTCTCTCCATCTCACCTCCATTCAATCTTTCTCTCCACCTTTCTCCCCATCTCCTCTCCATTCAATCTTTCTCTCTCCACCTTTCTCCCCATCTCACCTCCATTCAATCTCTCTCTCCACCTTTCTCTCCATCTCACCACCACTCATTCTCTCTCTATATACCCTTCTCCCCACCATTCGCTCTCCTCCCCCCATTCCTCAGACCGCGGTTTGATAATTGGAGAGAACAGCTGCCTCTCACATCACACCAGTCAGCTCTTATCATAGCAGGACTCCCGGCGTGACCAGAACTTTAGTCCCTCTGTAAACCCACACCTGAACTCTCCGCCCATTGTCCTCTGGCCGTGACGTGGCCACTAATTTGGGGCTTCCTGGAGTATCCCGACAGTAGTCACAAACATACAAAGTTCAATGTCTCCCCCCCCCCCCCTAAATACAGATCCCGCACAAAATAACTATTCAAGCTGGGATTAGTTATGCCTAAGAGTACGGTTCAAAGTTCATCCTGAAGTAAGCAAAAACGATAACTAATCTAGAGGATGTACCGTCACGAGCAAACAAACCACATCTAAACACAACCACTTTATATTTACCAATTATTTTCTACGTAGAATTGAAGCCTTTGAAATGTGGATTTATAGAAGAATAGGTAGAATTGGGTGGAAAGAAAAGAAAACAAACGATGAAATCTTAAAACAACTGAAAATAAAAAGATAACTACTAAATACAATTAGAACAAGACAAATGAAATTTTTAGGGCATGTTAAGACACAACAGCCTAATAAAAGTAATGTTAGAAGGGAAAATACAAGGTAGCAGAGGCAGACCAAGACTAACATGGGCGAGTAACATCAAAAGATGGACAAACCAGCCTACGACAACCTGCACCATCAAAGCAGGAGACAGTGGAATGGCGCTCCATGGTAGCCAACCTTCGTTGCGGAGACGGCACTCGATGATGATGATTTTCCACGGCTACCACGACGGTTCTCATCATGTTATATCTGGGCACGCCAATGCCACTGTACCCTGGATAACATGACGGCAAAACATGTTCTACAGGATTGCCCCCAGTACACAGACCTGAGAAGGGCAATGCGGTCCACACCCACCTCTCTGGAAGAGAAACTATACGGGGCAACCAAATCACTTAAACAGACAACTACCTTCATAAGAGAGTCCGGAATTCTACACTGAATGAGCCATGATCGCAGAAGAATATCTGGACACATACAGACGATCTCATTAGTATTATTACAATATTATAATGAAAACATCTTGTAAAACAAGTATATGTCAATGTACTTCATAAAGAAAGTTCATCTATGTTATATAGAGCCAAGTCTGACCTATTGACGCGAATCAGGGAGAGTAGACAAACATATGAAAAGATGATTAGAGGCCACGGAGATGAGATATCTCAGAAAAATGTTGAGAACTCCCTCGACAGCTAAATAGGCCAACGAGGAAGTTCTCAAAGCCAACACAAAAAGAGAACGCATAAAAACATCAGAAAGAAACGATCAATGTTTTTGGGAACATCCTGAAAAGAGGAAAGTTGGAATACTTGGTTACAACTGGCAAAATACAGGAAAATAGATATCGCGGACGACAAAAAGAGAAGATACTAGATACCTTGGTGTCTCATACTTCGCCTACGCACTAGCCACAACAGAATGAGAAACCACATGTTCACCAAACTCAAAATAGGAACTACCAGCCAATGCCATTGTACACTGGATAACATGACAACAAAACATGTTATACAGGATTTCCCACAGTACACAGACCTGAGAAGGACAATGTGGTCCACACCCACCTCCCTGGAAGAGAAACTATACGGGACAACCGAATCACTTAAACATACAGCTGCCTTCATAAGAGAGTCTGGAGTCCTATTCTGAATGAGCCATGATCGCAAAAGAAGAAGATACCTTGATGTCATGGCATGGGAAACAGTCAACAACAGAACTGATACGATGTACAGCAGACAAATGATTGTGGAAGGACATAATCGCCAACCGGTATGACACATCATGATGACATTATTATGATTATTTTACATTATTAATTGATTACTATTACTTGATTACTATTACTTGATTACTATTATTTGATTACTATTGCTTGATTACTATTGCTTGATTACTATTGCTTGATTACTATTATTTGATTACTATTACTTGATTACTATTACTTGATTACTATTACTTGATTACTATTACTTGATTACTATTATTTGATTACTATTACTTGATTACTATTACTTGATTACTATTACTTGATTACTATTACTTGATTACTATTACTTGATTACTATTACTTGATTACTATTATTATATAATTATTATTATTATTATCACAATCACTGGCGTATATTTTTTATATATTTATAATATATAAATATTATATATATGGCGTATATAATTTTTTTACTGGACAAAATTTGATGTTTCTTCAACAAACACAGAGGATCTCGGTCCACTATCGGAAGCGGTACCGAAGATTCCACTGTTATTATAAGTCCGACGTCTTTCATCTAAGACCCTACCCAGTCTCACCCCTCAAACGGACCTAACACTTGATATATACAATATGTTCCTATGGACTTCCGGTTTCAAGATGGCGCGGTGATGTTTGCGTCGACGTTCACTGTTACGATTGTTGCCAGAAAGATGGTTAAATCTATCTTCCCAATGTAGATCAGTGGATAGATAGGAAGTTCCACGGCTGCTATCTTCGCCGGTGCAGCGGAGAACGTGCATGTGAGCTAAAATCCTCTACAGTGTGCGTAATAGTGTTGGTTGTAATATACATCGTCATTGGAATACCGGTCAATATGGCGGATATGCGGCAGGAATCGCTGAGGTTCTGTCAGAAAAGTGTTCCTTGTTGCAGTTGCCACATATTCCAAGTCCAGCTTGCTGCCAGAGCTACTGAGTTTAGTGCTCTGTGCACACCATGAGCTGTGTTTTTCATCCGGATTGTTTTTAGTCCGACTGCTTATGATGAATGATGGATTTCGTATGATGAAAGACAGGTCAGCTGCGTTCACTTTCGGTGCGGCTACGCCTTATGTCTTTTGGCGTGTGCTGTGGCTGCAATGGTGGGAATCGCAGCTGCCTTTCTTTGGTGGGCCTTTCAATGAGATGAGAGGTTAATTCGGATGATTCCACTGTCACGGGCGGTTGAGAAATTATGGATTTTAATTCATTTATGTTCCTCTGTTACCTGTTGAAATGTTTCTACCAGCTCAGCCTCCGGACAACACTGGGTGGGGTTACAGAAGCCAGCTCGACTTTGAAAACAGATCACGTCCATCAATCAGAAGCAGGGGTGTTCCAGGCTTGACTGTTAGGGCCCGGCAAAAATACAGAATAGGGCACGACCAGAATGCATGAGTTTAGTCACAGGTTAGTTGCAACTTGGAGAATGGGAGACTCAGATAAGCACGGGGGTGAATAGAAGTGGGGTTCCGCAACACGTGGCGAGCATGTAGCTGTGCATCTCTAAACATTTATTGTTTCATTTCTTTAACATTGGCTCCCCTTTCTCCGCTTCCTAAAACTGCTTATGTTTGATTTTGTTTCTATGACGTGTCCGACTCATCTGTGTATCCAGTTTTAACTCTTCAACGCCGCAGTGGTGGGCTCTACTGATATAGAAGATCATACACGCTGAGGGACATACTGGAGGTAGATCTGAGCACTTATGGATATGTCCGGTGTGCGATGATGATCCATCTACAAAACAAAACTAGACTAGAAGATCTAGTATTGCAATATCTCTAGGCAGAACAGGTTCCAACCTTACCCATCAGAACCCAGGAATTCAAGCAAGTCACTGCAGCCCGCCGCATAATCTTCTCAGCTCTAAGAAATATCTCCACCTCGTGGCTTTGAAGACGGACGGACAGGCAAGTCTTTTACTTCAGAATTAACATGCCAGTTCTTTGTGCCATACGGACAGGCAAGTCTTTTACTTCAGAATTAACATGCCAGTTCTTTGTGCCATACGGACAGGCAAGTCTTTTACTTCAGAATTAACATGCCAGTTCTTTGTGCCATACGGACAGGCAAGTCTTTTACTTCAGAATTAACATGCCAGTTCTTTGTGCCATACGGACAGGCAAGTCTTTTACTTCAGAATTAACATGCCAGTTCTTTGTGCCATACGGACAGGCAAGTCTTTTACTTCAGAATTAACATGCCAGTTCTTTGTGCCATACTAGGTGGGGATTAGGACGGAAGGACGAACGGACATATCGATCAATAGATAAAATATTGATGAGAACACAGATCTCAAAAATTGACAAATGTGACATAACATGGAGGAAAACTTTGAAGTACAAATGTCAAAAATCACACCAGCTGGAATGTATGAAAGAAGAGCCTATGTTGACGAGACCAGCATAATGTATAACATATCAATGACAAACAAGTTAAGCGATTCTCAGATGGGGTTCCGAAAAAAAGAGAGGATACAATGACGCACTATTCATCTGAAAACGGTTAATAGAAAAGACGACAGAACACAATCACAATTTGTACATAGCTTCCATTGACCAGGAAAAAGTATTCGACAGAGTAAACAGAGAACAATTGTGGGAGATACTAACAACATTCAGAGTAAGCCAACATCAAACCAACCTTATTAAAAGTCTCTACATCAACAGCAGCTGCAGGGTCAGAACAGCAGCAGGCTACACAGACCACTTCAAAGTTCGATCAAGTGTAAGAGAGGGGTGCGTACTATCCCCCCTACTGTTTATTACATACATGGACTATATATGCAAGCTAGCCAACCCATCAGAGACAGAGGAGATCAACGAGCTTCTATTTGCAGACGACCAGGCAATAACACATGGAAAAATAGAAGACCTACAAAAACACTTAAATAGACTCAGCAGTACAGGCACAAAATACAACATGAAAATCAACATCAACAAAACAGAAATCATGTATATCGCAAAAGAGAAACATTGCATTAACATAAGTATAGAAGGCAGGCAACTAAAATAAGTAAAGCAATTTAAATATATAGGAAGTCTAGTGACAAACGACAATTCACAAACAGCAGAGATAGACTCAAGATGTAACAAAGCTTGTCAAATTATCGGACAGCTATCACCACTATTGTCCAACAAGGAAATAACTCTAGAGGCAAAACGGGCACTCTACAATACAATCTTCATCCCAACGTTGTGCTACCAATGCCAGTCCTGGACTCTAGATGCAAGAACAATAAGTAAAATAACCTCTGATTAGATGAAGTGTATTAGACGAATGACAGGCAACAGTCTGAGAGATAAGATCAGAAATGAAGAACTGAGAAAAACGCTAGGAATAACCCCCGCCATAGAATATGCAAAGAAATAACAGATACAATGGTTTGGCCACGTGACAAGGCAGAATGATCAAAACACAACACAATGAGCCTTCAATAAACGTTGCGAGAACATCAGACCCAAGAGCCGACCACTAAAAGATGGACTGACGTAATATTAGAAACACTAGGAAACATAACAGCAGCAGAGATGAAGAGAAGAGCAAAAGACGTAAATTGTTTCTCTCCTCGACGCTGAAAGGCCAATCTCAGCTTCCTTTAAATACATGTCCGACGTATGCCCACCATCTTTTCTCTATATATTTTTGTATTTGATTCTATTGCATTTGACCAAAGCAAAGAGCCAGCTAATTTCCAATATTATGAATAAACAATCATTATTTTTTGGCCATGTAATGAGAATAGAACAACTGGAATATATTGTAACAACTGGTAAAAATGAGGGACGAAGAGATAGAGGGAAGCAAAGAGAAAAAATAACAGACAGCTTAAGAGAATGGCTTGGTAGAAGGTCAAGACAACAGAAATGAAAAATAACTGTCGAGATTGAAAATTGTGGAGAGACATGATCACCTTGGCCAGCAGGCATGGTACTTGATGAAGTGCTTATATTCTGATTCTGCATAGCCCTAACCTTTAACTAAACCTGCTTGTTTAAAACGTTGATCATAGCTTTTATTGCGTTGACTTCAAAACAAAACAAAAAACCAACCGAATATTTTCTCGGTCCACGCTTTTCCCCCCATGTACAATAGTTCGTGATAAGGAAACATAACCCCCATCACAGTGACATCGTCAACAAAGGGCTTTCACTGGCGCGGTGCCCGGATATCCACAGCTAGAGTCCTTTCTTCCTTTTAAAAAAAAAAAAAATTAATCCTTTTATCTAGAAAAAATTAAATGATCAGATTCAGAAAATAGCGAAAGATTACCACAAAGATAAACCACCGACCAGTGTGACGAGTTGGCGTTCACCCTCAGGGCAAGTTCAACTCCCAGGCGGTCAGTGAACCGGCCCTGAACAATTGCCGCAGTAGCTCTTCAGGCGCAACAGGTTGCCAGTTGGAACGTGACCTCGTTCGGATGGCCAGTAGCTGTGAGGACAGCGCCTTCTGCGAGCCGGAAACTTTCGGCTCCAATTTGTCAAAAAAAGAATATTAAAAATAATCTGTCACTCCTTCACTATCTCCCCCCACACTAAACAAACTTAAAAACAAAAAAAAAAAACCCACGCCTTTATTGTTGACATTATCATCATGTGCCGTGATGTGAAGCTTTTCAATCAAATCCACCAACGGCCTGAAAACACCTGTTGGTACAGTAACTAGGTTGGACACGATCCAGATTAGATAGCAGAACCCTTGAAAGCAAGAAAGCCAGCGAATCCTGCCACAACCCCACTTTGTGCCTAAATGCTAATTGTTGGCATCGACATAGCGCTATTATAACGTCATCATTATTTCCGCAGACTTTTTCTTTATTATCTTTTCTGACTGTCACATACAAGTTTTCCATAGTTTTCTTTCCGAATGAAATAAGAGGAGAAACGCATCATAGATGGGCGAAAACAATATGGGAAGTTAAAGGAAAAATCATAATTTCCTAACATACAATATTATAGTTAGTACTCGTAGTTACCTTCAACAAGCTATAGATCATAGTTACCTTCAACAAGCTATAGATCTTAGTTACCTTCAACAAGCTATAGATTTTAGTTACCTTCAACAAGCTATAGATCTTAGTTACCTTCAACAAGCTATAGATCTTAGTTACCTTCAACAAGCTATATATTATAGTTACCTTCAACAAGCTATAGGTCATAGTTACCTTCAACAAGCTATAGATCATAGTTACCTTCAACAAGCTATAGATCATAGTTACCTTCAACAAGCTATAGATCTTAGTTACCTTCAACAAGCTATAGATCTTAGTTACCTTCAACAAGCTATAGATCTTAGTTACCTTCAACAAGCTATAGATTATAGTTACCTTCAGCAAGCTATAGATTATAGTTACCTTCAACAAGCTATAGATTATAGTTACCTTCAACAAGCTATAGATTATAGTTACCTTCAACAAGCTATAGATTATAGTTACCTTCAACAAGCTATAGATTATAGTTACCTTCAACAAACTATAGATCATAGTTACCTTCAACAAGCTATAGATCATAGTTACCTTCAACAAGCTATAGATCATAGTTACCTTCAACAAGCTATAGATCATAGTTACCTTCAACAAGCTATAGATCATAGTTACCTTCAACAAGCTATAGATCATAGTTACCTTCAACAAGCTATATATTATAGTTACTTTCAACAAGCTATAGATCATAGTTACCTTCAACAAGCTATAGATCATAGTTACCTTCAACAAGCTATAGATCATAGTTACCTTCAACAAGCTATAGATTTTAGTTACCTTCAACAAGCTATAGATCATAGTTACCTTCAACAAGCTATAGATCATAGTTACCTTCAACAAGCTATAGATCATAGTTACCTTCAACAAGCTATAGATCATAGTTACCTTCAACAAGCTATATATTATAGTTACTTTCAACAAACTACCATTCTCTGTTGTTTACTTACTACAGGATCTTACTTTCTACTGACTACCATTCTCTGTTGTTTACTTACTACAGGATCTGACTTTCTACTGACTACCATTCCCTGTTGTTTACTGCCTACTGCCTACCATTCCTTGCTGTTTACTAACTACAAGTTCTGACTGCCTACCACTCCTAGCTGTTTACTAACTACAAGCTCTGATTGCCTACTGACTACAGGCTCTGATTGCCTACTGACTACAAGCTCTGATTGCCTACTGACTACAGGTTCTGATTTGCCTACTGACTACAAGCTCTGATTGGCTACTGACTAACAGGCTCTAATTGCCTACTGACTACAGGCTCTGATTGCCTACTGACTACAGGCTCTGATTGCCTTCTGACTACAGGCTCGGATTGCTTACTGACTATAGGCTCTGATTGCCTACTGACTACAGGCTCTGATTGCCTACTGACTATAGGCTCTGATTGCTTACTGACTACAGGCTCTGATTGCCTACTGACTACAGGCTCTGATTGCTTACTGACTATAGGCTCTGATTGCCTACTGACTACAGGCTCTGATTGCTTACTGACTATAGGCTCTGATTGCCTACTGACTACAGGCTCTGATTGCCTACTGACTACAGGCTCTGATTGCCTACTGACTACAGGCTCTGATTGCCTACTGACTACAGGCTCTGATTGCCTACTGACTACAGGCTCTGATTGCCTACTGACTACAGGCTCTGATTGCCTACTGACTACAGGCTCTGATTGCCTACTGACTACAGGCTCTGATTGCCTACTGACTACAGGCTCTGATTGCTTACTGACTATAGGCTCTGATTGCCTACTGACTACAGGCTCTGATTGCTTACTGACTATAGGCTCTGATTGCCTACTGACTACAGGCTCTGATTGCCTACTGACTACAGGTTTGATTGGCTTACTCACCACGAGTGTTTGTTGTTCGAGATTCCCCACTTCCTGGAGCTGTAGACGTGTAGTGGAGGTTGCTTTCATCTGAAACGATTCAACATACACAGAGATGAGCACTGAATATATCAATGTAATCACAACACTAGGTGCAGACAAACGGGTGTTAAATAGAGCTGGGGTCTGTGTGGTCTAAAGTTGAAATCGTGGCCTTAGGACCAAAAGATGTCAGGTTTGAATCTTTTACAGCGGTGGAAATTAACTTCAAATTCGTCATATCACTTTCCCCTGGCCTCTGGATAGTGAGATACTATATCTAGCCCTCTCAGATAACAACTAAAAGTAGGAGGTCATGTGTGCACGCTGCGCATGTAAAGGAACTTTTGGCAGTTAGAATTCGATATGAGTAGATCAAACAATGTTAGAAGTCTACCTAAATGAATCCTGGGCAGTGCAATGAGGTTTGTGCACCCGAGACAGTGATCTTCTCTCAGCATCTCGAGATTTTTTTTTTTTCGTTCGCCAGCTTTTACCTCTGTCGAAGTCCCTAGAGACTAGAAACTGAATTTTGCGTGTTAATCCATTTTTTCCCTGGCAGCCGTGTGCACAGGGGTCCCTCGCCGCACAGGCAGATAACTCCGACTTCGGAGGTACTCATATTTTTTTCCGTCGATGAGTAATTGACGTTTCAAGCCGGGCCTCGCTGCTGAGACCAGGGGTGGTTGCCGCAGAGAGAAATCATAAATAAGAATCCCAACTGGTGTAGCCGGGATTTGAACCCACAGCCTCTCTGTCTCGTGGCCGGCGCCTCGAGACCAACGAGTTCACCCAGCATCTCGAGATAAGATCGAAACATGTGTCCTCGTTTATTTTGTAAGATTTCCCTATGCCAGCCTTATGTCTCTAGCAAAGTCCCAAAGGGACATTTTTGCGTAAATATCACTTTATATCTTACCTTTCATTGTGCTCAGGCGTCCCTCGCCATTCAGGCAAACACTCTCTAATTTCAAAATTCAGTGCTCTAATTTTTTTTTATCGTTGAATTTTTGACACCGTGGGTAGATTTCATATTAATATTGCCGGGAATAGGCCATCTTTGGTCTGCTCTTTTCTATTTCCAGGTGTCAAGGGTTATCTAACGTGTGCAGCATGCACACGAGACCTCCTATTTTGCATCATTATCCGAGAAGGCTATGTCAGAATAAAGTAGACTGGTGGCATCATCAAATACTGCAACAATTCCAGGAATATAACTCAAATAACACTTTTATTTAAAGACAGCAGATATGACAAAAATAGTTTGTATTTAAAAAAGGTAGTGTTAAAACAATTAGCTGCAACGAGCCCTAAACGATGAAGTGCAACTAGTACGATACAATGAATTGCAACTAGTACAACACAATGAGCTGCAACTAGTACGATACAATGAGCTGCAACTAGTACGATACAATGAGCTGCAACTAGTACGATACAATGAGCTGCAACTAGATCGATACAATGAGCTGCAACTAGTACGATACAATGAGCTGCAACTAGTACGATACAATGAGCTGCAACTAGTACGATACAATGAGCTGCAACTAGTACGATACAATGAGCTGCAACTAGTACGATACAATGAGCTGCAACTAGTACGATACAATGAGCTGCAACTAGTACGATACAATGAATTACAACGAGTACGATACAATGAACTGCAACGAGTACGATACAATGAACTGCAACGAGTACGATACAATGAACTACAACTAGCAGGATACAATGAACTACAACTAGCAGGATACAATGAACTACAACTAGCACGATACAATGAACTACAATAAGTACTATACAATGAACTACAACTAGCACGATACAATGAACTACAACAAGTACTATACAATGAAGTGCAACTAGTACGATACAATTAACTTAAATCAGTTCATACCTGTTGGTGAGAACTGTACAGAATGTGGTAAGTGTACGTCATCTGAAACAGATGATGGGGGTGAGGAAATGTTGAACTAGCGCAAAACAGTAAACAGTGAAAGCATAAACAAACTAGATATAAAGTGAGTTTCTGCTGGACGTACGATACAGATGAGGTACACAATCATTATGGCAAAGGTTAAGTACACAGAGCCAAACAAAATAACAAGTTGCAATCTTTGGAGGTTTAGATAAACTAGAAATGGCAAAGATGGAACATCTACTGCAATAATCGCAATCACATATAGTAAATGTAGAACATTTGTCACAACAACAAAACCAAGAAAAAAATGTGGAACATTTACACTAACAATACAACAAAAAATGTAGAACATTTACCATAACAATACAACAACAAAATGTAGAACATTTACCACAACAATACAACAAAAAATGTAGAACATTTACCATAACAATACAAACAAAAAAATGTAGAACATTTACCATAACAATACAAACAAAAAAATGTAGAACATTTACCATAACACTACAAACAAAAAATGTAGAACATTTACCATAACAATGCAAACAAAAAATGTAGAACATTTACCATAACAATACAAACAAAAAAATGTAGAACATTTACCATAACAATACAAACAAAAAATGTAGAACATTTACCATAACAATACAAACAAAAAAATGTAGAACATGTACCATAACAATACAAACAAAAAAATGTAGATCATTTACCATAACAGTACAAACAAAAAAAATGTAGATCCTTTACCATAACAATACAAACACAAAAATGTAGATCATTTACCATAACAATACAAACAAAAAATGTAGATCATTTACCATACCAATACAAACAAAAAAATGTAGATCATTTACCATAACAATACATAACAAATACCATAGCAATACAAACAAAAAATGTGGAATATTTACCATGACAATACAAACAAAAAAAGTGGAATAGTTCCCATAACAACACAAACAAAAAATGTGGAATATTTACCATGACAATACAAACAAAAAATGTGGAATAGTTCCATAACAATACAAACAAAAAATGTGGAATATTTACCATAACAATACAAACAAAAAAATGTGGAATATTTAACACAACAATACAAAAAATGTAGAACATTTACCATGACAATACAAACAAAAAATGTGGAATATTTACCATGACAATACAAACAAAAAATGTAGAACATTTACCATAACAATACAAACAAAAATTGTAGAACATTTACCATAACAATACAAACAAAAAATGTAGAACATTTACCATAACAATACAAACAAAAAATGTGGAATATTTACCACAACAATACAAAGAAAAACAAAAAAACGTGCACCTCAACTGTAACAATAAAAGTAAATAATAATAATAAATATAGACAGAATGATAGTAGCTATTCTCAACAAAGGATGCCTAACGTCTAGTAACTTGATTGGATGGACGAATGTAAGGGAGGCAGCCAAGCGAGAGAGTGCACATACCTGTCCCTATAGACAGCCGCCCATCGCTGTTGGTTGGTGAGTACGCCACACCATGACGGCTGTTGAGCATGTGATCATCTGAAATGCAAGGGGGGAAACAGGCAAGTAATTGCAATGCTGCGGTAAAGCTGGTAGCAAGGAGCCAGTAGTGAGGTGTGGTAGACACTTCAAGGTATGGTGACAGCTCTACAAGGAAGCAACACAACACAATACTGACGTTTCGGTGAAGAATTGGGTTGTGTTCCTTCCTTGTAAACCTCACATCATTACCTTTACCTCACCTCTCTACCTTTATCCCACCTCGCCACTTTCATCTAAAATCTGATTTTTGTCAAAAGCAACTTGGCCACAGGTAGCATAAGATCGGGATGAAAGTGCATCTTAGTTATGTTATGTTGGGTTAGGCTAATAATTTTAACAGAAATCATGACACGCACTGCACAAGCATCAAATACTTTCAACAAACAGACAAACATCTGAAGATTCAAAGTTCTCAGTTAATGAACACAACTGAGATTGTTCAACTCCTGTGTGATACCAGTGATAACATATGGATGTGATAACATATGAATGTGATACCAGTGATAACACATGGATGTGATACCAGTGATAACATATGGATGTGATGCCAGTGGTAACATATTGATGTGATACCAGTGATAACATATGTATGTGAACGTTGGAAATCTATTCAGATTTTACATAAGAAATAAATGCCTTTGATAACAAATGTCTCCATAAGATATTAAACATAAGTTTAACACTATCTCTAAAAGAACTACCTTTACAAACGCTACCTTTACAAACGCTACCTTTACAAACGCTACCTTTACAAACACTACCTTTACAAACACTACCTTTACAAACACTACCTCTATATACACTACAGCTATAAACACTACCTCTATATACACTACAGCTATAAACACGACCTCTATATACACTACAGCTATAAACACGACCTCTATATACACTACAGCTATAAACACGACCTCTATATACACTACAGCTATAAACACTACCTCTATATACACTACAGCTATAAACACTACCGCTATATACACTACAGCTATAAACACTACCTCTATATACACTACAGCTATAAACACTACCTCTATGAATACTACAGCTATAAACACTACCTCTATATACACTACCTCTATATACACTACAGCTATAAACACTACTTCTATAAAACACTACCTCTATAAACATTACAGCTATAAACACGACCTCTATAAACACTACCTGTCTACCTCTATATACACTACAGCTATAAACACTACCTCTATAAACACTACAGCTATAAACACTACCTCTATAAACACTACAGCTATAAACACTACCTCTAAAACACTACCTCTATATACACTACAGCTATAAACACTACAGCTATAAACACTACCTCTATATACACTACAGCTATAAACACTACCTCTATGAACACTACAGCTATAAACACTACCTCTATATACACTACCTCTATATACACTACCTCTATATAGGGCACCTCTATAAACACTACAGATATAAACACGACCTCTATAAACACTACAGCTAAAAACACTACCTCTATATACACTACAGCTATAAACACTACCTCTATAAACATTACAGCTATAAACACGACCTCTATAAACACTACAGCTATAAACACTACCTCTATAAAAACTACAAGCTATAAACACTACCTCTATAAACACTACAGCTACAAACACTACCTCTATAAACACTACCTCTCTACCTCTATAGTTTATACTACAGCTATAAACACTACCTCTATAAACACTATCTCTATAAACACTACAGCTATAAACACTACCTCTATATACACTACAGCTATAAAAACTACCTCTATAAACACTACAGCTATTAACACTACCTCTATATACACTACAGCTATAAACACTACATCTATAAACACTACAGCTATAAACACTACCTATATATACACTACAGCTATAAACACTACCTCTATAAACACTACCTCTATAAACACTACCTCTATAAACACTACCTCTATAAACACTACCGCTATAAACACTGACTGTATAGACACAACTATAAACACTACCTCTATAAACACTACATAAGCCACTGAAGTAAGCCTCCTATCAACTCTTGTGTATGGGGATAACTGCGGTTAATGCTGTACTTACCTCTGAGAGAAGAGTCCCCTGTCACAATGTCAGGCACTGACGAGATGTACGGCACTCCGTCCTCATCTGAAACGACACAATCGAGTACATTGATACAGGAACTGGACAACAATGACAGAATGAGACATGGCAGTGTGCTTCTTCATCATCCTATTGCCCTGTCGGTAGATGGGCACCACTGACAGACTTCGTAACCCTATTGCACTGTCGGTAGATGGGCACCACTGACAGACTTCATCATCCTATTGCCCTGTCGGTAGATGGGCACCACTGACAGACTTCATCATCCTATTACCCTGGGGGTAGATGGGCACCACTGACAGACTTCGTCACCCTATTGCCCTGGGGGTAGATGGGCACCACTGACAGACTTCATCATCCTATTGCCCTGTCGGTAGATGGGCACCACTGACAGACTTCGTCACCCTATTGCCCTGGGGTAGATGGGCACCACTGACAGACTTCGTCACCCTATTGCCCTGGGGGTAGATGGGCACCACTGACAGACTTCATCATCCTATTACCCGGGGGGGGGGGGGGTAGATGGGCACCACTGCCAGACTTCATCACCCTATTACCCTGGGGGTAGCTGGGCACCACTGACAGACTTCATCAACATTCTTCATGTATCTCTGTATTCAGTAACCATTAGAGACTAGGCACAGTCGAGGTATGTCCATTCTTTGCGGCTTCCTCATCATCGTTGTATCTGTCTACATCATCTTCTTTGGGGCCTCGGTAGCCTAGTTGGGAAAACCACCCGACTGGGTGACAACAAACGTATTTTAGCCTGTTTAGACAACAAATGTATTTTAGCCTGTTTAGACAACAAATGTATTTAGCCTGCTTAGACAACAAATGTATTTTAGCATGTTTAGACAACAAATGTATTTTAGTTTAGCCTGTTTAGACAACAAATGTATTTTAGCCTGTTTAGGCTACAAATGTATTTTAGCCTGTTTAGACAACAAATGTATTTTAGCCTGTTTACACAACAGATGTATTTTAGCCTGTTTAGACAACAAATATATTTTAGCCTGTTTAGACAACAAATGTATTTTAGCCTGTTTAGACAACAAATGTATTTTAGCCTGTTTAGACAACAAATGTATTTTAGCCTGTTTAGACAACAAATGTATTTTAGTTTAGCCTGTTTAGACAACAAATGTATTTTAGCCTGTTTACACAACAAATGTATTTTAGCCTGTTTAGACAACAAATGTATTTTAGCCTGTTTAGACAACAAATGTATTTTAGTTTAGCCTGTTTAGACAACAAATGTATTTTAGCCTGTTTAGACAACAAATGTATTTTAGCCTGTTTAGACAACAAATGTATTTTAGTTTAGCCTGTAAGACAACAACTGTATTTTAGCTTAGCTTGTAAGACAACAAATGTATTTTAGTTTAGCCTGCTTAGACAACAACTGTATTTTAGTTTAGCCTGTAAGACAACAACTGTATTTTAGCTTAGCCTGTAAGACAACAAATGTATTTTAGTTTAGCCTGCTTAGACAACAAATGTATTTTAGTTTAGCCTGCTTAGACAACAAATGTATTTTAGTTTAGCCTGTAAGACAACAACTGTATTTTAGTTTAGCCTGCTTAGACAACAAATGTATTTTAGTTTAGCCTGTAAGACAACAACTGTATTTTAGTTTAGCCTGTAAGACAACAAATGTATTTTAGTTTAGCCTGTAAGACAACAACTTTATTTTAGTTTAGCCTGTAAGACAACAACTGTATTTTAGTTTAGCCTGTAAGACAACAACTGTATTTTAGTTTAGCCTGCGTAGACAACAACTGTATTTTAGTTTAGCCTGTAAGACAACAAATGTATTTTAGTTTAGCCTGTAAGACAACAACTGTATTTTAGTTTAGCCTGCTTAGACAACAACTGTACTTAGTTTAGCCTGTAAGACAACAACTGTACTTAGTTTAGCCTGTAAGACAACAACTGTATTTAGTTTAGCCTGTAAGACAACAACTGTATTTAGTTTAGCCTGTAAGACAACAACTGTATTTAGTTTAGCCTGTAAGACAACAACTGTATTTAGTTTAGCCTGTAAGACAACAACTGTATTTTAGTTTAGCCTGTAAGACAACAACTGTATTTTAGTTTAGCCTGTAAAACAACAAATGTATTTTAGTTTAGCCTGTTTAGACAACAACTGTATTTTAGTTTAGCCTGTAAGACAACAACTGTATTTTAGTTTAGCCTGTAAGACAACAACTGTATTTTAGTTTAGCCTGTTTAGACAACAACTGTATTTTAGTTTAGCCTGTTTAGACAACTGTATTTTAGTTTAGCCTGTTTAGACAACAAATGTATTTTAGTTTAGCCTGTAAGACAACAACTGTATTTTAGTTTAGCCTGTTTAGACAACAACTGTATTTTAGTTTAGCCTGTTTAGACAACAACTGTATTTTAGTTTAGCCTGTAAGACAACAACTGTATTTTAGTTTAGCCTGTAAGACAACAACCGTATTTTAGTTTAGCCTGTAAGACAACAACTGTATTTTAGTTTAGCCTGTTTAGACAACAACTGTATTTTAGTTTAGCCTGTTTAGACAACAACTGTATTTTAGTTTAGCCTGTAAGACAACAACTGTATTTTAGTTTAGCCTGTAAGACATAAACTGTATTTTAGTTTAGCCTGTTTAGACAACAACTGTATTTTAGTTTAGCCTGTTTAGACAACAACTGTATTTTAGTTTAGCCTGTAAGAGAACAACTGTATTTTAGTTTAGCCTGTTTAGACAACAACTGTATTTTAGTTTAGCCTGTTTAGACAACAACTGTATTTTAGTTTAGCCTGTAAGACAACAAATGCATTTTAGTTTAGCCTGTAAGACAACAACTGTATTTTAGTTTAGCCTGTAAGACAACAACTGTATTTTAGTTTAGCCTGTTTAGACAACAACTGTATTTTAGTTTAGCCTGTTTAGACAACAACTGTATTTTAGTTTAGCCTGTAAGACAACAACTGTATTTTAGTTTAGCCTGTAAGACAACAACTGTATTTTAGTTTAGCCTGTTTAGACAACAACTGTATTTTAGTTTAGCCTGTAAGACAACAACTGTATTTTAGTTTAGCCTGTAAGACAACAACTGTATTTTAGTTTAGCCTGTTTAGACAACAACTGTATTTTAGTTTAGCCTGTAAGACAACAACTGTATTTTAGTTTAGCCTGTAAGACAACAACTGTATTTTAGTTTAGCCTGTAAGACAACAAATGTATTTTAGTTTAGCCTGTTTAGACAACAACTGTATTTTAGTTTAGCCTGTTTAGACAACAACTGTATTTTAGTTTAGCCTGTAAGACAACAACTGTATTTTAGTTTAGCCTGTAAGACAACAACTGTATTTTAGTTTAGCCTGTAAGACAACAACTGTATTTTAGTTTAGCCTGTTTAGACAACAACTGTATTTTAGTTTAGCCTGTAAGACAACAACTGTATTTTAGTTTAGCCTGTAAGACAACAACTGTATTTTAGTTTAGCCTGTAAGTCAACAACTGTATTTTAGTTTAGCCTGTAAGACAACAACTGTATTTTAGTTTAGCCTGTAAGACAACAACTGTATTTTAGTTTAGCCTGCTTAGACAACAAATGTATTTTAGTTTAGCCTGTTTAGACAACAAATATATTTTAGTTTAGCCTGTAAGACAACAACTGTATTTTAGTTTAGCCTGTAAGACAACAAATGTATTTTAGTTTAGCTTGTAAGACAACAACTGTATTTTAGTTTAGCCTGTTTAGACAACAACTGTATTTTAGTTTAGCCTGCTTAGACAATAAATGTATTTTAGTTTAGCCTGCTTAGACAACAAATATATTTTAGTTTAGCCTGTAAGACAACAACTGTATTTTAGTTTAGCCTGCTTAGACAACAACTGTATTTTAGTTTAGCCTGCTTAGACAACAAATGTATTTTAGTTTAGCCTGTAAGACAACAAATGTGTTTTAGTTTAGCTTGTAAGACAACAAATGTATTTTAGTTTAGCCTGCTTAGACAACAAATGTATTTTAGTTTAGCCTGCTTAGAAAACAAATGTATTTTAGTTTAGCTTGTAAGACAACAAATGTATTTTAGTTTAGCCTGCTTAGACAACAAATGTATTTTAGTTTAGCCTGTAAGACAACAACTGTGTTTTAGTTTAGCCTGCTTAGACAACAACTGTATTTAGTTTAGCCTGTAAGACAACAACTGTATTTTAGTTTAGCCTGTAAGACAACAACTGTATTTAGTTTAGCCTGTAAGACAACAACTGAATTTAGTTTAGCCTGTAAGACAACAACTGTATTTAGTTTAGCCTGTAAGACAACAACTGTATTTAGTTTAGCCTGTTTAGACAACAACTGTATTTTAGTTTAGCCTGTTTAGACAACAACTGTATTTTAGTTTAGTCTGTAAGACAACAACTGTATTTTAGTTTAGCCTGTTTAGACAACAAATGCATTTTAGTTTAGCCTGCGTAGACAACAACTGTATTTTAGTTTAGCCTGTTTAGACAACAACTGTATTTTAGTTTAGCCTGTTTAGACAACAACTGTATTTTAGTTTAGCCTGTTTAGACAACAACTGTATTTTAGTTTAGCCTGTAAGACAACAACTGTATTTTAGTTTAGCCTGTTTAGACAACAACTGTATTTTAGTTTAACCTGTTTAGACAACAAATGTATTTTAGTTTAGCCTGTAAGACAACAACTGTATTTTAGTTTAGCCTGTAAGACAACAAATGTATTTTAGTTTAGCCTGTTTAGACAACAACTGTATTTTAGTTTAGCCTGTAAGACAACAACTGTATTTTAGTTTAGCCTGTAAGACAACAACTGTATTTTAGTTTAGCCTGTTTAGACAACAACTGTATTTTAGTTTAGCCTGTTTAGACAACAAATGTATTTTAGTTTAGCCTGTTTAGACAACAAATGTATTTTAGTTTAGCCTGTAAGACAACAACTGTATTTTAGTTTAGCCTGTTTAGACAACAACTGTATTTTAGTTTAGCCTGTTTAGACAACAACTGTATTTTAGTTTAGCCTGTAAGACAACAACTGTATTTTAGTTTAGCCTGTAAGACAACAACCGTATTTTAGTTTAGCCTGTAAGACAACAACTGTATTTTAGTTTAGCCTGTTTAGACAACAACTGTATTTTAGTTTAGCCTGTTTAGACAACAACTGTATTTTAGTTTAGCCTGTAAGACAACAACTGTATTTTAGTTTAGCCTGTAAGACAACAACTGTATTTTAGTTTAGCCTGTTTAGACAACAACTGTATTTTAGTTTAGCCTGTTTAGACAACAACTGTATTTTAGTTTAGCCTGTAAGAGAACAACTGTATTTTAGTTTAGCCTGTTTAGACAACAACTGTATTTTAGTTTAGCCTGTTTAGACAACAACTGTATTTTAGTTTAGCCTGTAAGACAACAAATGTATTTTAGTTTAGCCTGTAAGACAACAACTGTATTTTAGTTTAGCCTGTAAGACAACAACTGTATTTTAGTTAAGCCTGTTTGGACAACAACTGTATTTTAGTTTAGCCTGTTTAGACAACAACTGTATTTTAGTTTAGCCTGTTTAGACAACAACTGTATTTTAGTTTAGCCTGTTTAGACAACAACTGTATTTTAGTTTAGCCTGTAAGACAACAACTGTATTTTAGTTTAGCCTGTAAGACAACAACTGTATTTTAGTTTAGCCTGCTTAGACAACAAATGTATTTTAGTTTAGCCTGTAAGACAACAAATGTATTTTAGTTTAGCCTGTAAGACAACAACTGTATTTTAGTTTAGCCTGTTTAGACAACAACTGTATTTTAGTTTAGCCTGTAAGACAACAACTGTATTTTAATTTAGCCTGTAAGACAACAACTGTATTTTAGTTTAGCCTTTAAGACAACAACTGTATTTTAGTTTAGCCTGTTTAGACAACAACTGTATTTTAGTTTAGCCTGTAAGACAACAACTGTATTTTAGTTTAGCCTGTAAGACAACAACTGTATTTTAGTTTAGCCTGTTTAGACAACAACTGTATTTTAGTTTAGCCTGTTTAGACAACAACTGTATTTTAGTTTAGCCTGTTTAGACAACAAATGTATTTTAGTTTAGCCTGTAAGACAACAACTGTATTTTAGTTTAGCCTGTTTAGACAACAACTGTATTTTAGTTTAGCCTGTAAGACAACAACTGTATTTTAGTTTAGCCTGTAAGACAAAAACCGTATTTTAGTTTAGCCTGTAAGACAACAACTGTATTTTAGTTTAGCCTGTTTAGACAACAACTGTATTTTAGTTTAGCCTGTTCAGACAACAACTGTATTTTAGTTTAGCCTGTAAGACAACAACTGTATTTTAGTTTAGCCTGTAAGACAACAACTGTATTTTAGTTTAGCCTGTTTAGACAACAACTGTATTTTAGTTTAGCCTGTTTAGACAACAACTGTATTTTAGTTTAGCCTGTAAGACAACAACTGTATTTTAGTTTAGCCTGTTTAGACAACAACTGTATTTTAGTTTAGCCTGTTTAGACAACAACTGTATTTTAGTTTAGCCTGTTTAGACAACAACTGTATTTTAGTTTAGCCTGTAAGACAACAACTGTATTTTAGTTTAGCCTGTAAGACAACAACTGTATTTTAGTTTAGCCTGTTTAGACAACAACTGTATTTTAGTTTAGCCTGTTTAGACAACAACTGTATTTTAGTTTAGCCTGTTTAGACAACAAATGTATTTTAGTTTAGCCTGTAAGACAACAACTGTATTTTAGTTTAGCCTGTTTAGACAACAACTGTATTTTAGTTTAGCCTGTAAGACAACAACTGTATTTTAGTTTAGCCTGTAAGACAACAACGTATTTTAGTTTAGCCTGTAAGACAACAACTGTATTTTAGTTTAGCCTGTTTAGACAACAACTGTATTTTAGTTTAGCCTGTTTAGACAACAACTGTATTTTAGTTTAGCCTGTTTAGACAACAACTGTATTTTAGTTTAGCCTGTTTAGACAACAACTGTATTTTAGTTTAGCCTGTAAGACAACAACTGTATTTTAGTTTAGCCTGTAAGACAACAACTGTATTTTAGTTTAGCCTGTTTAGACAACAACTGTATTTTAGTTTAGCCTGTTTAGACAACAACTGTATTTTAGTTTAGCCTGTTTAGACAACAACTGTATTTTAGTTTAGCCTGTTTAGACAACAAATGTATTTTAGTTTAGCCTGTAAGACAACAACTGTATTTTAGTTTAGCCTGTTTAGACAACAACTGTATTTTAGTTTAGCCTGTAAGACAACAACTGTATTTTAGTTTAGCCTGTAAGACAACAACTGTATTTTAGTTTAGCCTGTAAGACAACAACTGTATTTTAGTTTAGCCTGTAAGACAACAACTGTATTTTAGTTTAGCCTGTTCAGACAACAACTGTATTTTAGTTTAGCCTGTAAGACAACAACTGTATTTTAGTTTAGCCTGTAAGACAACAACTGTATTTTAGTTTAGCCTGTTTAGACAACAACTGTATTTTAGTTTAGCCTGTTTAGACAACAACTGTATTTTAGTTTAGCCTGTAAGACAACAACTGTATTTTAGTTTAGCCTGTTTAGACAACAACTGTATTTTAGTTTAGCCTGTTTAGACAACAACTGTATTTTAGTTTAGCCTGTTTAGACAACAACTGTATTTTAGTTTAGCCTGTAAGACAACAACTGTATTTTAGTTTAGCCTGTAAGACAACAACTGTATTTTAGTTTAGCCTGTTTAGACAACAACTGTATTTTAGTTTAGCCTGTAAGACAACAACTGTATTTTAGTTTAGCCTGTAAGACAACAACTGTATTTTAGTTTAGCCTGTTTAGACAACAACTGTATTTTAGTTTAGCCTGTAAGACAACAACTGTATTTTAGTTTAGCCTGTAAGACAACAACTGTATTTTAGTTTAGCCTGCTTAGACAACAAATGTATTTTAGTTTAGCCTGTTTAGACAACAACTGTATTTTAGTTTAGCCTGTTTAGACAACAACTGTATTTTAGTTTAGCCTGTAAGACAACAACTGTATTTTAGTTTAGCCTGTAAGACAACAACTGTATTTTAGTTTAGCCTGTAAGACAACAACTGTATTTTAGTTTAGCCTGCTTAGACAACAAATGTATTTTAGTTTAGCCTGTAAGACAACAAATGTATTTTAGTTTAGCCTGTAAGACAACAACTGTATTTTAGTTTAGCCTGTTTAGACAACAACTGTATTTTAGTTTAGCCTGTAAGACAACAAATGTATTTTAGTTTAGCCTGTAAGACAACAACTGTATTTTAGTTTAGCCTGTTTAGACAACAACTGTATTTTAGTTTAGCCTGTTTAGACAACAACTGTATTTTAGTTTAGCCTGTTTAGACAACAACTGTATTTTAGTTTAGCCTGTAAGACAACAACTGTATTTTAGTTTAGCCTGTTTAGACAACAACTGTATTTTAGTTTAGCCTGTTTAGACAACAAATGTATTTTAGTTTAGCCTGTAAGACAACAACTGTATTTTAGTTTAGCCTGTAAGACAACAAATGTATTTTAGTTTAGCCTGTTTAGACAACAACTGTATTTTAGTTTAGCCTGTAAGACAACAACTGTATTTTAGTTTAGCCTGTAAGACAACAACTGTATTTTAGTTTAGCCTGTTTAGACAACAACTGTATTTTAGTTTAGCCTGTAAGACAACAAATGTATTTTAGTTTAGCCTGTAAGACAACAACTGTATTTTAGTTTAGCCTGTAAGACAACAACTGTATTTTAGTTTAGCCTGTTTAGACAACAACTGTATTTTAGTTTAGCCTGTTTAGACAACAACTGTATTTTAGTTTAGCCTGTAAGACAACAACTGTATTTTAGTTTAGCCTGTAAGACAACAACTGTATTTTAGTTTAGCCTGTAAGACAACAACTGTATTTTAGTTTAGCCTGTTAGACAACAACTGTATTTTAGTTTAGCCTGTTTAGACAACAACTGTATTTTAGTTTAGCCTGTAAGACAACAACTGTATTTTAGTTTAGCCTGTAAGACAACAACTGTATTTTAGTTTAGCCTGTAAGACAACAACTGTATTTTAGTTTAGCCTGTTTAGACAACAACTGTATTTTAGTTTAGCCTGTTTAGACAACAAATGTATTTTAGTTTAGCCTGTAAGACAACAACTGTATTTTAGTTTAGCCTGTAAGACAACAACTGTATTTTAGTTTAGCCTGTTTAGACAACAACTGTATTTTAGTTTAGCCTGTTTAGACAACAACTGTATTTTAGTTTAGCCTGTAAGACAACAACTGTATTTTAGTTTAGCCTGTAAGACAACAACCGTATTTTAGTTTAGCCTGTAAGACAACAACTGTATTTTAGTTTAGCCTGTTTAGACAACAACTGTATTTTAGTTTAGCCTGTTTAGACAACAACTGTATTTTAGTTTAGCCTGTAAGACAACAACTGTATTTTAGTTTAGCCTGTAAGACAACAACTGTATTTTAGTTTAGCCTGTTTAGACAACAAATGTATTTTAGTTTAGCCTGTTTAGACAACAACTGTATTTTAGTTTAGCCTGTTTAGACAACAAATGTATTTTAGTTTAGCCTGTAAGACAACAACTGTATTTTAGTTTAGCCTGTAAGACAACAACTGTATTTTAGTTTAGCCTGTTTAGACAACAACTGTATTTTAGTTTAGCCTGTTTAGACAACAACTGTATTTTAGTTTAGCCTGTAAGACAACAACTGTATTTTAGTTTAGCCTGTAAGACAACAACTGTATTTTAGTTTAGCCTGTAAGACAACAACTGTATTTTAGTTTAGCCTGTTTAGACAACAACTGTATTTTAGTTTAGCCTGTTTAGACAACAACTGTATTTTAGTTTAGCCTGTAAGACAACAACTGTATTTTAGTTTAGCCTGTAAGACAACAACTGTATTTTAGTTTAGCCTGTTTAGACAACAAATGTATTTTAGTTTAGCCTGTTTAGACAACAACTGTATTTTAGTTTAGCCTGTTTAGACAACAACTGTATTTTAGTTTAGCCTGTTTAGACAACAACTGTATTTTAGTTTAGCCTGTAAGACAACAACTGTATTTTAGTTTAGCCTGTAAGACAACAACTGTATTTTAGTTTAGCCTGTAAGACAACAACTGTATTTTAGTTTAGCCTGTTTAGACAACAAATGTATTTTAGTTTAGCCTGTTTAGACAACAACTGTATTTTAGTTTAGCCTGTAAGACAACAAATGTATTTTAGTTTAGCCTGTAAGACAACAACTGTATTTTAGTTTAGCCTGTTTAGACAACAACTGTATTTTAGTTTAGCCTGTAAGACAACAACTGTATTTTAGTTTAGCCTGTAAGACAACAACTGTATTTTAGTTTAGCCTGTTTAGACAACAACTGTATTTTAGTTTAGCCTGTTTAGACAACAACTGTATTTTAGTTTAGCCTGTTTAGACAACAACTGTATTTTAGTTTAGCCTGTAAGACAACAACTGTATTTTAGTTTAGCCTGTTTAGACAACAACTGTATTTTAGTTTAGCCTGTTTAGACAACAAATGTATTTTAGTTTAGCCTGTAAGACAACAACTGTATTTTAGTTTAGCCTGTAAGACAACAAATGTATTTTAGTTTAGCCTGTTTAGACAACAACTGTATTTTAGTTTAGCCTGTAAGACAACAACTGTATTTTAGTTTAGCCTGTAAGACAAAAACTGTATTTTAGTTTAGCCTGTTTAGACAACAACTGTATTTTAGTTTAGCCTGTAAGACAACAAATGTATTTTAGTTTAGCCTGTAAGACAACAACTGTATTTTAGTTTAGCCTGTAAGACAACAACTGTATTTTAGTTTAGCCTGTTTAGACAACAACTGTATTTTAGTTTAGCCTGTAAGACAACAACTGTATTTTAGTTTAGCCTGTAAGACAACAACTGTATTTTAGTTTAGCCTGTAAGACAACAACTGTATTTTAGTTTAGCCTTTAAGACAACAACTGTATTTTAGTTTAGCCTGTAAGACAACAACTGTATTTTAGTTTAGCCTGCTTAGACAACAAATGTATTTTAGTTTAGCCTGTTTAGACAACAAATATATTTTAGTTTAGCCTGTAAGACAACAACTGTATTTTAGTTTAGCCTGTAAGACAACAAATGTATTTTAGTTTAGCTTGTAAGACAACAACTGTATTTTAGTTTAGCCTGTTTAGACAACAACTGTATTTTAGTTTAGCCTGCTTAGACAACAAATGTATTTTAGTTTAGCCTGCTTAGACAACAAATATATTTTAGTTTAGCCTGTAAGACAACAACTGTATTTTAGTTTAGCCTGCTTAGACAACAAATGTATTTTAGTTTAGCCTGTAAGACAACAAATGTGTTTTAGTTTAGCTTGTAAGACAACAAATGTATTTTAGTTTAGCCTGCTTAGACAACAAATGTATTTTAGTTTAGCCTGCTTAGACAACAAATGTATTTTAGTTTAGCTTGTAAGACAACAAATGTATTTTAGTTTAGCCTGCTTAGACAACAAATGTATTTTAGTTTAGCCTGCTTAGACAACAACTGTATTTTAGTTTAGCCTGTAAGACAACAACTGTATTTTAGTTTAGCCTGTAAGACAACAACTGTATTTAGTTTAGCCTGTAAGACAACAACTGTATTTAGTTTAGCCTGTAAGACAACAACTGTATTTAGTTTAGCCTGTAAGACAACAACTGTATTTAGTTTAGCCTGTAAGACAACAACTGTATTTAGTTTAGCCTGTAAGACAACAACTGTATTTAGTTTAGCCTGTAAGACAACAACTGTATTTTAGTTTAGCCTGTTTAGACAACAACTGTATTTTAGTTTAGCCTGTAAGACAACAACTGTATTTTAGTTTAGCCTGTTTAGACAACAAATGTATTTTAGTTTAGCCTGCGTAGACAACAACTGTATTTTAGTTTAGCCTGTTTAGACAACAACTGTATTTTAGTTTAGCCTGTTTAGACAACAACTGTATTTTAGTTTAGCCTGTTTAGACAACAACTGTATTTTAGTTTAGCCTGTAAGACAACAACTGTATTTTAGTTTAGCCTGTTTAGACAACAACTGTATTTTAGTTTAGCCTGTTAAGACAACAACTGTATTTTAGTTTAGCCTGTTTAGACAACAAATGTATTTTAGTTTAGCCTGTAAGACAACAACTGTATTTTAGTTTAGCCTGTTTAGACAACAACTGTATTTTAGTTTAGCCTGTTTAGACAACAACTGTATTTTAGTTTAGCCTGTAAGACAACAACTGTATTTTAGTTTAGCCTGTAAGACAACAACTGTATTTTAGTTTAGCCTGTAAGACAACAACTGTATTTTAGTTTAGCCTGTTTAGACAACAACTGTATTTTAGTTTAGCCTGTTAAGACAACAACTGTATTTTAGTTTAGCCTGTAAGACAACAACTGTATTTTAGTTTAGCCTGTAAGACAACAACTGTATTTTAGTTTAGCCTGTTTAGACAACAACTGTATTTTAGTTTAGCCTGTTTAGACAACAACTGTATTTTAGTTTAGCCTGTAAGACAACAACTGTATTTTAGTTTAGCCTGTTTAGACAACAACTGTATTTTAGTTTAGCCTGTTTAGACAACAACTGTATTTTAGTTTAGCCTGTTTAGACAACAACTGTATTTTAGTTTAGCCTGTAAGACAACAACTGTATTTTAGTTTAGCCTGTAAGACAACAACTGTATTTTAGTTTAGCCTGTTTAGACAACAACTGTATTTTAGTTTAGCCTGTAAGACAACAACTGTATTTTAGTTTAGCCTGTAAGACAACAACTGTATTTTAGTTTAGCCTGTTTAGACAACAACTGTATTTTAGTTTAGCCTGTAAGACAACAACTGTATTTTAGTTTAGCCTGTAAGACAACAACTGTATTTTAGTTTAGCCTGCTTAGACAACAAATGTATTTTAGTTTAGCCTGTTTAGACAACAACTGTATTTTAGTTTAGCCTGTTTAGACAACAACTGTATTTTAGTTTAGCCTGTAAGACAACAACTGTATTTTAGTTTAGCCTGTTTAGACAACAACTGTATTTTAGTTTAGCCTGTTTAGACAACAACTGTATTTTAGTTTAGCCTGTTTAGACAACAACTGTATTTTAGTTTAGCCTGTTTAGACAACAACTGTATTTTAGTTTAGCCTGTAAGACAACAAATGTATTTTAGTTTAGCCTGTAAGACAACAACTGTATTTTAGTTTAGCCTGTAAGACAACAACTGTATTTTAGTTTAGCCTGTTTAGACAACAAATGTATTTTAGTTTAGCCTGTTTAGACAACAACTGTATTTTAGTTTAGCCTGTTTAGACAACAACTGTATTTTAGTTTAGCCTGTAAGACAACAACTGTATTTTAGTTTAGCCTGTAAGACAACAACTGTATTTTAGTTTAGCCTGTAAAGACAACTGTATTTTAGTTTAGCCTTTAAGACAACAACTGTATTTTAGTTTAGCCTGTAAGACAACAACTGTATTTTAGTTTAGCCTGTAAGACAACAACTGTATTTTAGTTTAGCCTGTAAGACAACAACTGTATTTTAGTTTAGCCTGTTTAGACAACAACTGTATTTTAGTTTAACCTGTTTAGACAACAACTGTATTTTAGTTTAGCCTGTAAGACAACAACTGTATTTTAGTTTAGCCTGTAAGACAACAACTGTATTTTAGTTTAGCCTGTTTAGACAACAACTGTATTTTAGTTTAGCCTGTTTAGACAACAACTGTATTTTAGTTTAGCCTGTTTAGACAACAACTGTATTTTAGTTTAGCCTGTTTAGACAACAACTGTATTTTAGTTTAGCCTGTAAGACAACAAATGTATTTTAGTTTAGCCTGTAAGACAACAACTGTATTTTAGTTTAGCCTGTAAGACAACAACTGTATTTTAGTTAAGCCTGTTTGGACAACAACTGTATTTTAGTTTAGCCTGTTTAGACAACAACTGTATTTTAGTTTAGCCTGTTTAGACAACAACTGTATTTTAGTTTAGCCTGTTTAGACAACAACTGTATTTTAGTTTAGCCTGTAAGACAACAACTGTATTTTAGTTTAGCCTGTAAGACAACAACTGTATTTTAGTTTAGCCTGCTTAGACAACAAATGTATTTTAGTTTAGCCTGTAAGACAACAAATGTATTTTAGTTTAGCCTGTAAGACAACAACTGTATTTTAGTTTAGCCTGTTTAGACAACAACTGTATTTTAGTTTAGCCTGTAAGACAACAACTGTATTTTAGTTTAGCCTGTAAGACAACAACTGTATTTTAGTTTAGCCTGTAAGACAACAACTGTATTTTAGTTTAGCCTTTAAGACAACAACTGTATTTTAGTTTAGCCTGTAAGACAACAACTGTATTTTAGTTTAGCCTGCTTAGACAACAAATGTATTTTAGTTTAGCCTGTTTAGACAACAAATATATTTTAGTTTAGCCTGTAAGACAACAACTGTATTTTAGTTTAGCCTGTAAGACAACAAATGTATTTTAGTTTAGCTTGTAAGACAACAACTGTATTTTAGTTTAGCCTGTTTAGACAACAACTGTATTTTAGTTTAGCCTGCTTAGACAACAAATGTATTTTAGTTTAGCCTGCTTAGACAACAAATATATTTTAGTTTAGCCTGTAAGACAACAACTGTATTTTAGTTTAGCCTGCTTAGACAACAAATGTATTTTAGTTTAGCCTGTAAGACAACAAATGTGTTTTAGTTTAGCCTGTAAGACAACAAATGTATTTTAGTTTAGCCTGCTTAGACAACAAATGTATTTTAGTTTAGCCTGCTTAGACAACAAATGTATTTTAGTTTAGCTTGTAAGACAACAAATGTATTTTAGTTTAGCCTGCTTAGACAACAAATGTATTTTAGTTTAGCCTGCTTAGACAACAACTGTATTTTAGTTTAGCCTGTAAGACAACAACTGTACTTAGTTTAGCCTGTAAGACAACAACTGTATTTAGTTTAGCCTGTAAGACAACAACTGTATTTAGTTTAGCCTGTAAGACAACAACTGTATTTAGTTTAGCCTGTAAGACAACAACTGTATTTAGTTTAGCCTGTAAGACAACAACTGTATTTTAGTTTAGCCTGTAAGACAACAACTGTATTTAGTTTAGCCTGTAAGACAACAACTGTATTTTAGTTTAGCCTGTTTAGACAACAACTGTATTTTAGTTTAGCCTGTAAGACAACAACTGTATTTTAGTTTAGCCTGTTTAGACAACAAATGTATTTTAGTTTAGCCTGTAGACAACAACTGTATTTTAGTTTAGCCTGTTTAGACAACAACTGTATTTTAGTTTAGCCTGTTTAGACAACAACTGTATTTTAGTTTAGCCTGTTTAGACAACAACTGTATTTTAGTTTAGCCTGTTTAGACAACAACTGTATTTTAGTTTAGCCTGTAAGACAACAACTGTATTTTAGTTTAGCCTGTAAGACAACAACTGTATTTTAGTTTAGCCTGTAAGACAACTGTATTTTAGTTTAGCCTTTAAGACAACAACTGTATTTTAGTTTAGCCTGTAAGACAACAACTGTATTTTAGTTTAGCCTGTAAGACAACAACTGTATTTTAGTTTAGCCTGTAAGACAACAACTGTATTTTAGTTTAGCCTGTTTAGACAACAACTGTATTTTAGTTTAGCCTGTTTAGACAACAACTGTATTTTAGTTTAGCCTGTAAGACAACAACTGTATTTTAGTTTAGCCTGTAAGACAACAACTGTATTTTAGTTTAGCCTGTTTAGACAACAACTGTATTTTAGTTTAGCCTGTTTAGACAACAACTGTATTTTAGTTTAGCCTGTTTAGACAACAACTGTATTTTAGTTTAGCCTGTTTAGACAACAACTGTATTTTAGTTTAGCCTGTAAGACAACAAATGTATTTTAGTTTAGCCTGTAAGACAACAACTGTATTTTAGTTTAGCCTGTAAGACAACAACTGTATTTTAGTTAGCCTGTTTAGACAACAACTGTATTTTAGTTTAGCCTGTTTAGACAACAACTGTATTTTAGTTTAGCCTGTTTAGACAACAACTGTATTTTAGTTTAGCCTGTTTAGACAACAACTGTATTTTAGTTTAGCCTGTAAGACAACAACTGTATTTTAGTTTAGCCTGTAAGACAACAACTGTATTTTAGTTTAGCCTGCTTAGACAACAAATGTATTTTAGTTTAGCCTGTAAGACAACAAATGTATTTTAGTTTAGCCTGTAAGACAACAACTGTATTTTAGTTTAGCCTGTTTAGACAACAACTGTATTTTAGTTTAGCCTGTAAGACAACAACTGTATTTTAGTTTAGCCTGTAAGACAACAACTGTATTTTAGTTTAGCCTGTAAGACAACAACTGTATTTTAGTTTAGCCTTTAAGACAACAACTGTATTTTAGTTTAGCCTGTAAGACAACAACTGTATTTTAGTTTAGCCTGCTTAGACAACAAATGTATTTTAGTTTAGCCTGTTTAGACAACAAATATATTTTAGTTTAGCCTGTAAGACAACAACTGTATTTTAGTTTAGCCTGTAAGACAACAAATGTATTTTAGTTTAGCTTGTAAGACAACAACTGTATTTTAGTTTAGCCTGTTTAGACAACAACTGTATTTTAGTTTAGCCTGCTTAGACAACAAATGTATTTTAGTTTAGCCTGCTTAGACAACAAATATATTTTAGTTTAGCCTGTAAGACAACAACTGTATTTTAGTTTAGCCTGCTTAGACAACAAATGTATTTTAGTTTAGCCTGTAAGACAACAAATGTATTTTAGTTTAGCCTGTAAGACAACAAATGTATTTTAGTTTAGCCTGCTTAGACAACAAATGTATTTTAGTTTAGCCTGCTTAGACAACAAATGTATTTTAGTTTAGCTTGTAAGACAACAAATGTATTTTAGTTTAGCCTGCTTAGACAACAAATGTATTTTAGTTTAGCCTGCTTAGACAACAACTGTATTTTAGTTTAGCCTGTAAGACAACAACTGTATTTTAGTTTAGCCTGTAAGACAACAACTGTATTTAGTTTAGCCTGTAAGACAACAACTGTATTTAGTTTAGCCTGTAAGACAACAACTGTATTTAGTTTAGCCTGTAAGACAACAACTGTATTTAGTTTAGCCTGTAAGACAACAACTGTATTTAGTTTAGCCTGTAAGACAACAACTGTATTTAGTTTAGCCTGTAAGACAACAACTGTATTTTAGTTTAGCCTGTTTAGACAACAACTGTATTTTAGTTTAGCCTGTAAGACAACAACTGTATTTTAGTTTAGCCTGTTTAGACAACAAATGTATTTTAGTTTAGCCTGCGTAGACAACAACTGTATTTTAGTTTAGCCTGTTTAGACAACAACTGTATTTTAGTTTAGCCTGTTTAGACAACAACTGTATTTTAGTTTAGCCTGTTTAGACAACAACTGTATTTTAGTTTAGCCTGTTAGACAACAACTGTATTTTAGTTTAGCCTGTAAGACAACAACTGTATTTTAGTTTAGCCTGTTAGACAACAACTGTATTTTAGTTTAGCCTGTTTAGACAACAAATGTATTTTAGTTTAGCCTGTAAGACAACAACTGTATTTTAGTTTAGCCTGTAAGACAACAAATGTATTTTAGTTTAGCCTGTTTAGACAACAACTGTATTTTAGTTTAGCCTGTAAGACAACAACTGTATTTTAGTTTAGCCTGTAAGACAACAACTGTATTTTAGTTTAGCCTGTTTAGACAACAACTGTATTTTAGTTTAGCCTGTTAGACAACAACTGTATTTTAGTTTAGCCTGTTTAGACAACAAATGTATTTTAGTTTAGCCTGTAAGACAACAACTGTATTTTAGTTTAGCCTGTTTAGACAACAACTGTATTTTAGTTTAGCCTGTTTAGACAACAACTGTATTTTAGTTTAGCCTGTAAGACAACAACTGTATTTTAGTTTAGCCTGTAAGACAACAACTGTATTTTAGTTTAGCCTGTAAGACAACAACTGTATTTTAGTTTAGCCTGTTTAGACAACAACTGTATTTTAGTTTAGCCTGTAAGACAACAACTGTATTTTAGTTTAGCCTGTAAGACAACAACTGTATTTTAGTTTAGCCTGTAAGACAACAACTGTATTTTAGTTTAGCCTGTTTAGACAACAACTGTATTTTAGTTTAGCCTGTTTAGACAACAACTGTATTTTAGTTTAGCCTGTAAGACAACAACTGTATTTTAGTTTAGCCTGTTAGACAACAACTGTATTTTAGTTTAGCCTGTTTAGACAACAACTGTATTTTAGTTTAGCCTGTTAGACAACAACTGTATTTTAGTTTAGCCTGTTAGACAACAACTGTATTTTAGTTTAGCCTGTTAGACAACAACTGTATTTTAGTTTAGCCTGTAAGACAACAACTGTATTTTAGTTTAGCCTGTTTAGACAACAACTGTATTTTAGTTTAGCCTGTTAGACAACAACTGTATTTTAGTTTAGCCTGTAAGACAACAACTGTATTTTAGTTTAGCCTGTTAGACAACAACTGTATTTTAGTTTAGCCTGTTTAGACAACAACTGTATTTTAGTTTAGCCTGTTTAGACAACAACTGTATTTTAGTTTAGCCTGTAAGACAACAACTGTATTTTAGTTTAGCCTGTAAGACAACAACTGTATTTTAGTTTAGCCTGTTTAGACAACAACTGTATTTTAGTTTAGCCTGTAAGACAACAACTGTATTTTAGTTTAGCCTGTAAGACAACAACTGTATTTTAGTTTAGCCTGTTAGACAACAACTGTATTTTAGTTTAGCCTGTAAGACAACAACTGTATTTTAGTTTAGCCTGTAAGACAACAACTGTATTTTAGTTTAGCCTGTTAGACAACAACTGTATTTTAGTTTAGCCTGTTTAGACAACAACTGTATTTTAGTTTAGCCTGTTAGACAACAACTGTATTTTAGTTTAGCCTGTAAGACAACAACTGTATTTTAGTTTAGCCTGTTTAGACAACAACTGTATTTTAGTTTAGCCTGTTTAGACAACAACTGTATTTTAGTTTAGCCTGTTTAGACAACAACTGTATTTTAGTTTAGCCTGTTAGACAACAACTGTATTTTAGTTTAGCCTGTAAGACAACAACTGTATTTTAGTTTAGCCTGTAAGACAACTGTATTTTAGTTTAGCCTGTAAGACAACAACTGTATTTTAGTTTAGCCTGTTTAGACAACAACTGTATTTTAGTTTAGCCTGTTTAGACAACAACTGTATTTTAGTTTAGCCTGTTTAGACAACAACTGTATTTTAGTTTAGCCTGTAAGACAACAACTGTATTTTAGTTTAGCCTGTAAGACAACAACTGTATTTTAGTTTAGCCTGTAAGACAACAACTGTATTTTAGTTTAGCCTTTAAGACAACAACTGTATTTTAGTTTAGCCTGTAAGACAACAACTGTATTTTAGTTTAGCCTGTAAGACAACAACTGTATTTTAGTTTAGCCTGTAAGACAACAACTGTATTTTAGTTTAGCCTGTTTAGACAACAACTGTATTTTAGTTTAGCCTGTTTAGACAACAACTGTATTTTAGTTTAGCCTGTAAGACAACAACTGTATTTTAGTTTAGCCTGTAAGACAACAACTGTATTTTAGTTTAGCCTGTTTAGACAACAACTGTATTTTAGTTTAGCCTGTTAGACAACAACTGTATTTTAGTTTAGCCTGTTTAGACAACAACTGTATTTTAGTTTAGCCTGTAGACAACAACTGTATTTTAGTTTAGCCTGTAAGACAACAAATGTATTTTAGTTTAGCCTGTAAGACAACAACTGTATTTTAGTTTAGCCTGTAAGACAACAACTGTATTTTAGTTTAGCCTGTTTAGACAACAACTGTATTTTAGTTTAGCCTGTTTAGACAACAACTGTATTTTAGTTTAGCCTGTTAGACAACAACTGTATTTTAGTTTAGCCTGTTTAGACAACAACTGTATTTTAGTTTAGCCTGTAAGACAACAACTGTATTTTAGTTTAGCCTGTAAGACAACAACTGTATTTTAGTTTAGCCTGCTTAGACAACAAATGTATTTTAGTTTAGCCTGTAAGACAACAAATGTATTTTAGTTTAGCCTGTAAGACAACAACTGTATTTTAGTTTAGCCTGTTTAGACAACAACTGTATTTTAGTTTAGCCTGTAAGACAACAACTGTATTTTAGTTTAGCCTGTAAGACAACAACTGTATTTTAGTTTAGCCTGTAAGACAACAACTGTATTTTAGTTTAGCCTTTAAGACAACAACTGTATTTTAGTTTAGCCTGTAAGACAACAACTGTATTTTAGTTTAGCCTGTAAGACAACAACTGTATTTTAGTTTAGCCTGTAAGACAACAACTGTATTTTAGTTTAGCCTGTTTAGACAACAACTGTATTTTAGTTTAGCCTGTAAGACAACAACTGTATTTTAGTTTAGCCTGTTTAGACAACAAATGTATTTTAGTTTAGCCTGTAGACAACAACTGTATTTTAGTTTAGCCTGTTTAGACAACAACTGTATTTTAGTTTAGCCTGTTTAGACAACAACTGTATTTTAGTTTAGCCTGTTTAGACAACAACTGTATTTTAGTTTAGCCTGTAAGACAACAACTGTATTTTAGTTTAGCCTGTTTAGACAACAACTGTATTTTAGTTTAGCCTGTTTAGACAACAAATGTATTTTAGTTTAGCCTGTAAGACAACAACTGTATTTTAGTTTAGCCTGTAAGACAACAACTGTATTTTAGTTTAGCCTGTTTAGACAACAACTGTATTTTAGTTTAGCCTGTAAGACAACAACTGTATTTTAGTTTAGCCTGTAAGACAACAACTGTATTTTAGTTTAGCCTGTTTAGACAACAACTGTATTTTAGTTTAGCCTGTTTAGACAACAACTGTATTTTAGTTTAGCCTGTTAAGACAACAACTGTATTTTAGTTTAGCCTGTAAGACAACAACTGTATTTTAGTTTAGCCTGTTTAGACAACAACTGTATTTTAGTTTAGCCTGTTTAGACAACAACTGTATTTTAGTTTAGCCTGTAAGACAACAACTGTATTTTAGTTTAGCCTGTAAGACAACAACTGTATTTTAGTTTAGCCTGTAAGACAACAACTGTATTTTAGTTTAGCCTGTTTAGACAACAACTGTATTTTAGTTTAGCCTGTTAGACAACAACTGTATTTTAGTTTAGCCTGTTAGACAACAACTGTATTTTAGTTTAGCCTGTTTAGACAACAACTGTATTTTAGTTTAGCCTGTTTAGACAACAACTGTATTTTAGTTTAGCCTGTTAGACAACAACTGTATTTTAGTTTAGCCTGTAAGACAACAACTGTATTTTAGTTTAGCCTGTTTAGACAACAACTGTATTTTAGTTTAGCCTGTTTAGACAACAACTGTATTTTAGTTTAGCCTGTTTAGACAACAACTGTATTTTAGTTTAGCCTGTAAGACAACAACTGTATTTTAGTTTAGCCTGTAAGACAACAACTGTATTTTAGTTTAGCCTGTTTAGACAACAACTGTATTTTAGTTTAGCCTGTAAGACAACAACTGTATTTTAGTTTAGCCTGTAAGACAACAACTGTATTTTAGTTTAGCCTGTTAGACAACAACTGTATTTTAGTTTAGCCTGTAAGACAACAACTGTATTTTAGTTTAGCCTGTAAGACAACAAATGTATTTTAGTTTAGCCTGTTAGACAACAACTGTATTTTAGTTTAGCCTGTTTAGACAACAACTGTATTTTAGTTTAGCCTGTTTAGACAACAACTGTATTTTAGTTTAGCCTGTAAGACAACAACTGTATTTTAGTTTAGCCTGTAAGACAACAACTGTATTTTAGTTTAGCCTGTTAGACAACAACTGTATTTTAGTTTAGCCTGTTAGACAACAAATGTATTTTAGTTTAGCCTGTAAGACAACAAATGTATTTTAGTTTAGCCTGTAAGACAACAACTGTATTTTAGTTTAGCCTGTTTAGACAACAACTGTATTTTAGTTTAGCCTGTAAGACAACAACTGTATTTTAGTTTAGCCTGTAAGACAACAACTGTATTTTAGTTTAGCCTGTAAGACAACAACTGTATTTTAGTTTAGCCTGTTTAGACAACAACTGTATTTTAGTTTAGCCTGTAAGACAACAACTGTATTTTAGTTTAGCCTGTAAGACAACAACTGTATTTTAGTTTAGCCTGTTAGACAACAACTGTATTTTAGTTTAGCCTGTTTAGACAACAACTGTATTTTAGTTTAGCCTGTTAGACAACAACTGTATTTTAGTTTAGCCTGTTAGACAACAACTGTATTTTAGTTTAGCCTGTAAGACAACAAATGTATTTTAGTTTAGCCTGTAAGACAACAACTGTATTTTAGTTTAGCCTGTAAGACAACAACTGTATTTTAGTTTAGCCTGTTAGACAACAACTGTATTTTAGTTTAGCCTGTTAGACAACAACTGTATTTTAGTTTAGCCTGTTTAGACAACAACTGTATTTTAGTTTAGCCTGTAAGACAACAACTGTATTTTAGTTTAGCCTGTAAGACAACAACTGTATTTTAGTTTAGCCTGTAAGACAACAACTGTATTTTAGTTTAGCCTGTTAAGACAACAACTGTATTTTAGTTTAGCCTGTAAGACAACAACTGTATTTTAGTTTAGCCTGTAAGACAACAACTGTATTTTAGTTTAGCCTGTAAGACAACAACTGTATTTTAGTTTAGCCTGTAAGACAACAACTGTATTTTAGTTTAGCCTGTTTAGACAACAACTGTATTTTAGTTTAGCCTGTAAGACAACAACTGTATTTTAGTTTAGCCTGTAAGACAACAACTGTATTTTAGTTTAGCCTGTAAGACAACAACTGTATTTTAGTTTAGCCTGTAGACAACAACTGTATTTTAGTTTAGCCTGTAAGACAACAACTGTATTTTAGTTTAGCCTGTAAGACAACAACTGTATTTTAGTTTAGCCTGTTTAGACAACAACTGTATTTTAGTTTAGCCTGTTTAGACAACAACTGTATTTTAGTTTAGCCTGTAAGACAACAACTGTATTTTAGTTTAGCCTGTAAGACAACAACTGTATTTTAGTTTAGCCTGTTTAGACAACAACTGTATTTTAGTTTAGCCTGTAAGACAACAACTGTATTTTAGTTTAGCCTGTAAGACAACAACTGTATTTTAGTTTAGCCTGTAAGACAACAACTGTATTTTAGTTTAGCCTGTAAGACAACAACTGTATTTTAGTTTAGCCTGTTAGACAACAACTGTATTTTAGTTTAGCCTGTAAGACAACAACTGTATTTTAGTTTAGCCTGTAAGACAACAACTGTATTTTAGTTTAGCCTGTTAGACAACAACTGTATTTTAGTTTAGCCTGTAGACAACAACTGTATTTTAGTTTAGCCTGTAAGACAACAACTGTATTTTAGTTTAGCCTGTAAGACAACAACTGTATTTTAGTTTAGCCTGTTTAGACAACAACTGTATTTTAGTTTAGCCTGTAAGACAACAACTGTATTTTAGTTTAGCCTGTTTAAGACAACAACTGTATTTTAGTTTAGCCTGTAAGACAACAACTGTATTTTAGTTTAGCCTGTTAGACAACAACTGTATTTTAGTTTAGCCTGTTTAGACAACAACTGTATTTTAGTTTAGCCTGTAAGACAACAACTGTATTTTAGTTTAGCCTGTTTAGACAACAACTGTATTTTAGTTTAGCCTGTTAAGACAACAACTGTATTTTAGTTTAGCCTGTAAGACAACAACTGTATTTTAGTTTAGCCTGTAAGACAACAACTGTATTTTAGTTTAGCCTGTTTAGACAACAACTGTATTTTAGTTTAGCCTGTTAGACAACAACTGTATTTTAGTTTAGCCTGTAAGACAACAACTGTATTTTAGTTTAGCCTGTAAGACAACAACTGTATTTTAGTTTAGCCTGTAAGACAACAACTGTATTTTAGTTTAGCCTGTTAGACAACAACTGTATTTTAGTTTAGCCTGTAAGACAACAACTGTATTTTAGTTTAGCCTGTAAGACAACAACTGTATTTTAGTTTAGCCTGTTAGACAACAACTGTATTTTAGTTTAGCCTGTTTAGACAACAACTGTATTTTAGTTTAGCCTGTAAGACAACAACTGTATTTTAGTTTAGCCTGTAAGACAACAACTGTATTTTAGTTTAGCCTGTAAGACAACAACTGTATTTTAGTTTAGCCTGTTTAGACAACAACTGTATTTTAGTTTAGCCTGTAAGACAACAACTGTATTTTAGTTTAGCCTGTAAGACAACAACTGTATTTTAGTTTAGCCTGTTTAGACAACAACTGTATTTTAGTTTAGCCTGTAAGACAACAACTGTATTTTAGTTTAGCCTGTAGACAACAACTGTATTTTAGTTTAGCCTGTAAGACAACAACTGTATTTTAGTTTAGCCTGTTTAGACAACAACTGTATTTTAGTTTAGCCTGTAAGACAACAACTGTATTTTAGTTTAGCCTGTTAGACAACAACTGTATTTTAGTTTAGCCTGTTAAGACAACAACTGTATTTTAGTTTAGCCTGTAAGACAACAACTGTATTTTAGTTTAGCCTGTTTAGACAACAACTGTATTTTAGTTTAGCCTGTAAGACAACAACTGTATTTTAGTTTAGCCTGTAAGACAACAACTGTATTTTAGTTTAGCCTGTAAGACAACAACTGTATTTTAGTTTAGCCTGTAAGACAACAACTGTATTTTAGTTTAGCCTGTAAGACAACAACTGTATTTTAGTTTAGCCTGTTAAGACAACAACTGTATTTTAGTTTAGCCTGTAAGACAACAACTGTATTTTAGTTTAGCCTGTAAGACAACAACTGTATTTTAGTTTAGCCTGTAAGACAACAACTGTATTTTAGTTTAGCCTGTAAGACAACAACTGTATTTTAGTTTAGCCTGTTAGACAACAACTGTATTTTAGTTTAGCCTGTAAGACAACAACTGTATTTTAGTTTAGCCTGTTTAGACAACAACTGTATTTTAGTTTAGCCTGTTTAGACAACAACTGTATTTTAGTTTAGCCTGTTTAGACAACAACTGTATTTTAGTTTAGCCTGTAAGACAACAACTGTATTTTAGTTTAGCCTGTTAGACAACAACTGTATTTTAGTTTAGCCTGTTTAGACAACAACTGTATTTTAGTTTAGCCTGTAAGACAACAACTGTATTTTAGTTTAGCCTGTAAGACAACAACTGTATTTTAGTTTAGCCTGTAAGACAACAACTGTATTTTAGTTTAGCCTGTTTAGACAACAACTGTATTTTAGTTTAGCCTGTAGACAACAACTGTATTTTAGTTTAGCCTGTAAGACAACAACTGTATTTTAGTTTAGCCTGTAAGACAACAACTGTATTTTAGTTTAGCCTGTTTAGACAACAACTGTATTTTAGTTTAGCCTGTTTAGACAACAACTGTATTTTAGTTTAGCCTGTAAGACAACAACTGTATTTTAGTTTAGCCTGTAAGACAACAACTGTATTTTAGTTTAGCCTGTTAGACAACAACTGTATTTTAGTTTAGCCTGTTTAGACAACAACTGTATTTTAGTTTAGCCTGTAAGACAACAACTGTATTTTAGTTTAGCCTGTAAGACAACAACTGTATTTTAGTTTAGCCTGTTTAGACAACAACTGTATTTTAGTTTAGCCTGTAAGACAACAACTGTATTTTAGTTTAGCCTGTAAGACAACAACTGTATTTTAGTTTAGCCTGTTTAGACAACAACTGTATTTTAGTTTAGCCTGTAAGACAACAACTGTATTTTAGTTTAGCCTGTAAGACAACAACTGTATTTTAGTTTAGCCTGTTTAGACAACAAATGTATTTTAGTTTAGCCTGTTTAGACAACAACTGTATTTTAGTTTAGCCTGTTTAGACAACAACTGTATTTTAGTTTAGCCTGTAAGACAACAACTGTATTTTAGTTTAGCCTGTAAGACAACAACTGTATTTTAGTTTAGCCTGTAAGACAACAACTGTATTTTAGTTTAGCCTGTTTAGACAACAACTGTATTTTAGTTTAGCCTGTAAGACAACAACTGTATTTTAGTTTAGCCTGTAAGACAACAACTGTATTTTAGTTTAGCCTGTTTAGACAACAACTGTATTTTAGTTTAGCCTGTTTAGACAACAAATGTATTTTAGTTTAGCCTGTTAGACAACAACTGTATTTTAGTTTAGCCTGTAAGACAACAACTGTATTTTAGTTTAGCCTGTTTAGACAACAACTGTATTTTAGTTTAGCCTTAAGACAACAACTGTATTTTAGTTTAGCCTGTAAGACAACAACTGTATTTTAGTTTAGCCTGTTTAGACAACAACTGTATTTTAGTTTAGCCTGTTTAGACAACAACTGTATTTTAGTTTAGCCTGTTTAGACAACAACTGTATTTTAGTTTAGCCTGTAAGACAACAACTGTATTTTAGTTTAGCCTGTAAGACAACAACTGTATTTTAGTTTAGCCTGTAAGACAACAACTGTATTTTAGTTTAGCCTGTTTAGACAACAACTGTATTTTAGTTTAGCCTGTTAGACAACAACTGTATTTTAGTTTAGCCTGTTTAGACAACAACTGTATTTTAGTTTAGCCTGTAAGACAACAACTGTATTTTAGTTTAGCCTGTAAGACAACAACTGTATTTTAGTTTAGCCTGTAAGACAACAACTGTATTTTAGTTTAGCCTGTAAGACAACAACTGTATTTTAGTTTAGCCTGTAAGACAACAACTGTATTTTAGTTTAGCCTGTAAGACAACAACTGTATTTTAGTTTAGCCTGTAAGACAACAACTGTATTTTAGTTTAGCCTGTTAGACAACAACTGTATTTTAGTTTAGCCTGTTTAGACAACAACTGTATTTTAGTTTAGCCTGTAAGACAACAACTGTATTTTAGTTTAGCCTGTAAGACAACAACTGTATTTTAGTTTAGCCTGTTAAGACAACAACTGTATTTTAGTTTAGCCTGTTTAGACAACAACTGTATTTTAGTTTAGACAACAACTGTATTTTAGTTTAGCCTGTTAGACAACAACTGTATTTTAGTTTAGCCTGTAAGACAACAAATGTATTTTAGTTTAGCCTGTAAGACAACAACTGTATTTTAGTTTAGCCTGTAAGACAACAACTGTATTTTAGTTTAGCCTGTTAAGACAACAACTGTATTTTAGTTTAGCCTGTTAGACAACAACTGTATTTTAGTTTAGCCTGTTTAGACAACAACTGTATTTTAGTTTAGCCTGTTTAGACAACAACTGTATTTTAGTTTAGCCTGTAAGACAACAACTGTATTTTAGTTTAGCCTGTAAGACAACAACTGTATTTTAGTTTAGCCTGCTTAGACAACAAATGTATTTTAGTTTAGCCTGTAAGACAACAAATGTATTTTAGTTTAGCCTGTAGACAACAACTGTATTTTAGTTTAGCCTGTTTAGACAACAACTGTATTTTAGTTTAGCCTGTAAGACAACAACTGTATTTTAGTTTAGCCTGTAAGACAACAACTGTATTTTAGTTTAGCCTGTAAGACAACAACTGTATTTTAGTTTAGCCTTAAGACAACAACTGTATTTTAGTTTAGCCTGTAAGACAACAACTGTATTTTAGTTTAGCCTGTTAGACAACAAATGTATTTTAGTTTAGCCTGTTTAGACAACAAACTGTATTTTAGTTTAGCCTGTAAGACAACAACTGTATTTTAGTTTAGCCTGTAAGACAACAACTGTATTTTAGTTTAGCCTGTAAGACAACAACTGTATTTTAGTTTAGCCTGTTTAGACAACAACTGTATTTTAGTTTAGCCTGTAAGACAACAACTGTATTTTAGTTTAGCCTGTTTAGACAACAACTGTATTTTAGTTTAGCCTGTTTAGACAACAAATGTATTTTAGTTTAGCCTGTAAGACAACAACTGTATTTTAGTTTAGCCTGTAAGACAACAAATGTATTTTAGTTTAGCCTGTTTAGACAACAACTGTATTTTAGTTTAGCCTGTAAGACAACAACTGTATTTTAGTTTAGCCTGTAAGACAACAACTGTATTTTAGTTTAGCCTGTTTAGACAACAACTGTATTTTAGTTTAGCCTGTTTAGACAACAACTGTATTTTAGTTTAGCCTGTAGACAACAACTGTATTTTAGTTTAGCCTGTAAGACAACAACTGTATTTTAGTTTAGCCTGTTTAGACAACAACTGTATTTTAGTTTAGCCTGTTTAGACAACAACTGTATTTTAGTTTAGCCTGTAAGACAACAACTGTATTTTAGTTTAGCCTGTAAGACAACAACTGTATTTTAGTTTAGCCTGTAAGACAACAACTGTATTTTAGTTTAGCCTGTTTAGACAACAACTGTATTTTAGTTTAGCCTGTTAAGACAACAACTGTATTTTAGTTTAGCCTGTAAGACAACAACTGTATTTTAGTTTAGCCTGTTTAGACAACAACTGTATTTTAGTTTAGCCTGTTTAGACAACAACTGTATTTTAGTTTAGCCTGTTTAGACAACAACTGTATTTTAGTTTAGCCTGTAAGACAACAACTGTATTTTAGTTTAGCCTGTTTAGACAACAACTGTATTTTAGTTTAGCCTGTTTAGACAACAACTGTATTTTAGTTTAGCCTGTTTAGACAACAACTGTATTTTAGTTTAGCCTGTAAGACAACAACTGTATTTTAGTTTAGCCTGTAAGACAACAACTGTATTTTAGTTTAGCCTGTTTAGACAACAACTGTATTTTAGTTTAGCCTGTAAGACAACAACTGTATTTTAGTTTAGCCTGTAAGACAACAACTGTATTTTAGTTTAGCCTGTTTAGACAACAACTGTATTTTAGTTTAGCCTGTAAGACAACTGTATTTTAGTTTAGCCTGTAAGACAACAACTGTATTTTAGTTTAGCCTGTTAGACAACAACTGTATTTTAGTTTAGCCTGTTTAGACAACAACTGTATTTTAGTTTAGCCTGTTTAGACAACAACTGTATTTTAGTTTAGCCTGTAAGACAACAACTGTATTTTAGTTTAGCCTGTAAGACAACAACTGTATTTTAGTTTAGCCTGTAAGACAACAACTGTATTTTAGTTTAGCCTGTTTAGACAACAAATGTATTTTAGTTTAGCCTGTAAGACAACAAATGTATTTTAGTTTAGCCTGTAAGACAACAACTGTATTTTAGTTTAGCCAACAACTGTATTTTAGTTTAGCCTGTAAGACAACAACTGTATTTTAGTTTAGCCTGTAAGACAACAACTGTATTTTAGTTTAGCCTGTAAGACAACAACTGTATTTTAGTTTAGCCTGTTTAGACAACAACTGTATTTTAGTTTAGCCTGTAAGACAACAACTGTATTTTAGTTTAGCCTGTAAGACAACAACTGTATTTTAGTTTAGCCTGTTAGACAACAACTGTATTTTAGTTTAGCCTGTTTAGACAACAACTGTATTTTAGTTTAGCCTGTTTAGACAACAACTGTATTTTAGTTTAGACAACAACTGTATTTTAGTTTAGCCTGTAAGACAACAACTGTATTTTAGTTTAGCCTGTTAGACAACAACTGTATTTTAGTTTAGCCTGTTTAGACAACAAATGTATTTTAGTTTAGCCTGTAAGACAACAACTGTATTTTAGTTTAGCCTGTAAGACAACAACTGTATTTTAGTTTAGCCTGTTTAGACAACAACTGTATTTTAGTTTAGCCTGTAAGACAACAACTGTATTTTAGTTTAGCCTGTAAGACAACAACTGTATTTTAGTTTAGCCTGTTTAGACAACAACTGTATTTTAGTTTAGCCTGTTTAGACAACAACTGTATTTTAGTTTAGCCTGTTTAGACAACAAATGTATTTTAGTTTAGCCTGTAAGACAACAACTGTATTTTAGTTTAGCCTGTTTAGACAACAACTGTATTTTAGTTTAGCCTGTTTAGACAACAACTGTATTTTAGTTTAGCCTGTAAGACAACAACTGTATTTTAGTTTAGCCTGTAAGACAACAACTGTATTTTAGTTTAGCCTGTAAGACAACAACTGTATTTTAGTTTAGCCTGTTTAGACAACAACTGTATTTTAGTTTAGCCTGTTAGACAACAACTGTATTTTAGTTTAGCCTGTAAGACAACAACTGTATTTTAGTTTAGCCTGTAAGACAACAACTGTATTTTAGTTTAGCCTGTTTAGACAACAACTGTATTTTAGTTTAGCCTGTTTAGACAACAACTGTATTTTAGTTTAGCCTGTAAGACAACAACTGTATTTTAGTTTAGCCTGTTAGACAACAACTGTATTTTAGTTTAGCCTGTTAGACAACAACTGTATTTTAGTTTAGCCTGTTTAGACAACAACTGTATTTTAGTTTAGCCTGTAAGACAACAACTGTATTTTAGTTTAGCCTGTAAGACAACAACTGTATTTTAGTTTAGCCTGTTTAGACAACAACTGTATTTTAGTTTAGCCTGTAAGACAACAACTGTATTTTAGTTTAGCCTGTAAGACAACAACTGTATTTTAGTTTAGCCTGTTTAGACAACAACTGTATTTTAGTTTAGCCTGTAAGACAACAACTGTATTTTAGTTTAGCCTGTAAGACAACAACTGTATTTTAGTTTAGCCTGTTAGACAACAAATGTATTTTAGTTTAGCCTGTTTAGACAACAACTGTATTTTAGTTTAGCCTGTTTAGACAACAACTGTATTTTAGTTTAGCCTGTAAGACAACAACTGTATTTTAGTTTAGCCTGTAAGACAACAACTGTATTTTAGTTTAGCCTGTAAGACAACAACTGTATTTTAGTTTAGCCTGCTTAGACAACAAATGTATTTTAGTTTAGCCTGTAAGACAACAAATGTATTTTAGTTTAGCCTGTAAGACAACAACTGTATTTTAGTTTAGCCTGTTTAGACAACAACTGTATTTTAGTTTAGCCTGTAAGACAACAAATGTATTTTAGTTTAGCCTGTAAGACAACAACTGTATTTTAGTTTAGCCTGTAAGACAACAACTGTATTTTAGTTTAGCCTGTTTAGACAACAACTGTATTTTAGTTTAGCCTGTAAGACAACAACTGTATTTTAGTTTAGCCTGTAAGACAACAACTGTATTTTAGTTTAGCCTGTTAGACAACAACTGTATTTTAGTTTAGCCTGTTTAGACAACAACTGTATTTTAGTTTAGCCTGTTTAGACAACAACTGTATTTTAGTTTAGCCTGTTTAGACAACAACTGTATTTTAGTTTAGCCTGTAAGACAACAACTGTATTTTAGTTTAGCCTGTAAGACAACAACTGTATTTTAGTTTAGCCTGTTTAGACAACAAATGTATTTTAGTTTAGCCTGTTTAGACAACAACTGTATTTTAGTTTAGCCTGTTTAGACAACAACTGTATTTTAGTTTAGCCTGTAAACAACAACTGTATTTTAGTTTAGCCTGTAAGACAACAACTGTATTTTAGTTTAGCCTGTAAGACAACAACTGTATTTTAGTTTAGCCTTTAAGACAACAACTGTATTTTAGTTTAGCCTGTAAGACAACAACTGTATTTTAGTTTAGCCTGTAAGACAACAACTGTATTTTAGTTTAGCCTGTAAGACAACAAAACTGTATTTTAGTTTAGCCTGTTTAGACAACAATTGTATTTTAGTTTAGCCTGTTTAGACAACAACTGTATTTTAGTTTAGCCTGTAAGACAACAACTGTATTTTAGTTTAGCCTGTAAGACAACAACTGTATTTTAGTTTAGCCTGTTTAGACAACAACTGTATTTTAGTTTAGCCTACAACTGTATTTTAGTTTAGACAACAACTGTATTTTAGTTTAGCCTGTTTAGACAACAACTGTATTTTAGTTTAGCCTGTAAGACAACAAATGTATTTTAGTTTAGCCTGTAAGACAACAACTGTATTTTAGTTTAGCCTGTAAGACAACAACTGTATTTTAGTTAAGCCTGTTTGACAACAACTGTATTTTAGTTTAGCCTGTTTAGACAACAACTGTATTTTAGTTTAGCCTGTTTAGACAACAACTGTATTTTAGTTTAGCCTGTTTAGACAACAACTGTATTTTAGTTTAGCCTGTAAGACAACAACTGTATTTTAGTTTAGCCTGTAAGACAACAACTGTATTTTAGTTTAGCCTGCTTAGACAACAAATGTATTTTAGTTTAGCCTGTAAGACAACAAATGTATTTTAGTTTAGCCTGTAGGACAACAACTGTATTTTAGTTTAGCCTGTTTAGACAACAACTGTATTTTAGTTTAGCCTGTAAGACAACAACTGTATTTTAGTTTAGCCTGTAAGACAACAACTGTATTTTAGTTTAGCCTGTAAGACAACAACTGTATTTTAGTTTAGCCTTTAAGACAACAACTGTATTTTAGTTTAGCCTGTAAGACAACAACTGTATTTTAGTTTAGCCTGCTTAGACAACAAATGTATTTTAGTTTAGCCTGTTTAGACAACAAATATATTTTAGTTTAGCCTGTAAGACAACAACTGTATTTTAGTTTAGCCTGTAAGACAACAAATGTATTTTAGTTTAGCTTGTAAGACAACAACTGTATTTTAGTTTAGCCTGTTTAGACAACAACTGTATTTTAGTTTAGCCTGCTTAGACAACAAATGTATTTTAGTTTAGCCTGCTTAGACAACAAATATATTTTAGTTTAGCCTGTAAGACAACAACTGTATTTTAGTTTAGCCTGCTTAGACAACAAATGTATTTTAGTTTAGCCTGTAAGACAACAAATGTGTTTTAGTTTAGCTTGTAAGACAACAAATGTATTTTAGTTTAGCCTGCTTAGACAACAAATGTATTTTAGTTTAGCCTGCTTAGACAACAAATGTATTTTAGTTTAGCTTGTAAGACAACAAATGTATTTTAGTTTAGCCTGTTAGACAACAAATGTATTTTAGTTTAGCCTGCTTAGACAACAACTGTATTTTAGTTTAGCCTGTAAGACAACAACTGTACTTAGTTTAGCCTGTAAGACAACAACTGTATTTAGTTTAGCCTGTAAGACAACAACTGTATTTAGTTTAGCCTGTAAGACAACAACTGTATTTAGTTTAGCCTGTAAGACAACAACTGTATTTAGTTTAGCCTGTAAGACAACAACTGTATTTAGTTTAGCCTGTAAGACAACAACTGTATTTAGTTTAGCCTGTAAGACAACAACTGTATTTTAGTTTAGCCTGTTTAGACAACAACTGTATTTTAGTTTAGCCTGTAAGACAACAACTGTATTTTAGTTTAGCCTGTTTAGACAACAAATGCATTTTAGTTTAGCCTGCGTAGACAACAACTGTATTTTAGTTTAGCCTGTTTAGACAACAACTGTATTTTAGTTTAGCCTGTTTAGACAACAACTGTATTTTAGTTTAGCCTGTTTAGACAACAACTGTATTTTAGTTTAGCCTGTAAGACAACAACTGTATTTTAGTTTAGCCTGTTTAGACAACAACTGTATTTTAGTTTAGCCTGTTTAGACAACAAATGTATTTTAGTTTAGCCTGTAAGACAACAACTGTATTTTAGTTTAGCCTGTAAGACAACAAATGTATTTTAGTTTAGCCTGTTTAGACAACAACTGTATTTTAGTTTAGCCTGTAAGACAACAACTGTATTTTAGTTTAGCCTGTAAGACAACAACTGTATTTTAGTTTAGCCTGTTTAGACAACAACTGTATTTTAGTTTAGCCTGTTTAGACAACAACTGTATTTTAGTTTAGCCTGTTTAGACAACAAATGTATTTTAGTTTAGCCTGTAAGACAACAACTGTATTTTAGTTTAGCCTGTTTAGACAACAACTGTATTTTAGTTTAGCCTGTTTAGACAACAACTGTATTTTAGTTTAGCCTGTAAGACAACAACTGTATTTTAGTTTAGCCTGTAAGACAACAACTGTATTTTAGTTTAGCCTGTAAGACAACAACTGTATTTTAGTTTAGCCTGTTTAGACAACAACTGTATTTTAGTTTAGCCTGTTCAGACAACAACTGTATTTTAGTTTAGCCTGTAAGACAACAACTGTATTTTAGTTTAGCCTGTAAGACAACAACTGTATTTTAGTTTAGCCTGTAAGACAACAACTGTATTTTAGTTTAGCCTGCTTAGACAACAAATGTATTTTAGTTTAGCCTGTAAGACAACAAATGTATTTTAGTTTAGCCTGTAAGACAACAACTGTATTTTAGTTTAGCCTGTTTAGACAACAACTGTATTTTAGTTTAGCCTGTAAGACAACAAATGTATTTTAGTTTAGCCTGTAAGACAACAACTGTATTTTAGTTTAGCCTGTAGACAACAACTGTATTTTAGTTTAGCCTGTTTAGACAACAACTGTATTTTAGTTTAGCCTGTAAGACAACAACTGTATTTTAGTTTAGCCTGTAAGACAACAACTGTATTTTAGTTTAGCCTGTTTAGACAACAACTGTATTTTAGTTTAGCCTGTTTAGACAACAACTGTATTTTAGTTTAGCCTGTTTAGACAACAACTGTATTTTAGTTTAGCCTGTTTAGACAACAACTGTATTTTAGTTTAGCCTGTAAGACAACAAATGTATTTTAGTTTAGCCTGTAAGACAACAACTGTATTTTAGTTTAGCCTGTAAGACAACAACTGTATTTTAGTTTAGCCTGTTTAGACAACAAATGTATTTTAGTTTAGCCTGTTTAGACAACAACTGTATTTTAGTTTAGCCTGTTTAGACAACAACTGTATTTTAGTTTAGCCTGTAAGAAAACAACTGTATTTTAGTTTAGCCTGTAAGACAACAACTGTATTTTAGTTTAGCCTGTAAGACAACAACTGTATTTTAGTTTAGCCTTTAAGACAACAACTGTATTTTAGTTTAGCCTGTAAGACAACAACTGTATTTTAGTTTAGCCTGTAAGACAACAACTGTATTTTAGTTTAGCCTGTAAGACAACAAACTGTATTTTAGTTTAGCCTGTTTAGACAACAATTGTATTTTAGTTTAACCTGTTTAGACAACAACTGTATTTTAGTTTAGCCTGTAAGACAACAACTGTATTTTAGTTTAGCCTGTAAGACAACAACTGTATTTTAGTTTAGCCTGTTTAGACAACAACTGTATTTTAGTTTAGCCTGTTTAGACAACAACTGTATTTTAGTTTAGACAACAACTGTATTTTAGTTTAGCCTGTTTAGACAACAACTGTATTTTAGTTTAGCCTGTAAGACAACAAATGTATTTTAGTTTAGCCTGTAAGACAACAACTGTATTTTAGTTTAGCCTGTAAGACAACAACTGTATTTTAGTTAAGCCTGTTTGGACAACAACTGTATTTTAGTTTAGCCTGTTTAGACAACAACTGTATTTTAGTTTAGCCTGTTTAGACAACAACTGTATTTTAGTTTAGCCTGTTTAGACAACAACTGTATTTTAGTTTAGCCTGTAAGACAACAACTGTATTTTAGTTTAGCCTGTAAGACAACAACTGTATTTTAGTTTAGCCTGCTTAGACAACAAATGTATTTTAGTTTAGCCTGTAAGACAACAAATGTATTTTAGTTTAGCCTGTAGGACAACAACTGTATTTTAGTTTAGCCTGTTTAGACAACAACTGTATTTTAGTTTAGCCTGTAAGACAACAACTGTATTTTAGTTTAGCCTGTAAGACAACAACTGTATTTTAGTTTAGCCTGTAAGACAACAACTGTATTTTAGTTTAGCCTTTAAGACAACAACTGTATTTTAGTTTAGCCTGTAAGACAACAACTGTATTTTAGTTTAGCCTGCTTAGACAACAAATGTATTTTAGTTTAGCCTGTTTAGACAACAAATATATTTTAGTTTAGCCTGTAAGACAACAACTGTATTTTAGTTTAGCCTGTAAGACAACAAATGTATTTTAGTTTAGCTGTAAGACAACAACTGTATTTTAGTTTAGCCTGTTTAGACAACAACTGTATTTTAGTTTAGCCTGCTTAGACAACAAATGTATTTTAGTTTAGCCTGCTTAGACAACAAATATATTTTAGTTTAGCCTGTAAGACAACAACTGTATTTTAGTTTAGCCTGCTTAGACAACAAATGTATTTTAGTTTAGCCTGTAAGACAACAAATGTGTTTTAGTTTAGCTTGTAAGACAACAAATGTATTTTAGTTTAGCCTGCTTAGACAACAAATGTATTTTAGTTTAGCCTGCTTAGACAACAAATGTATTTTAGTTTAGCTTGTAAGACAACAAATGTATTTTAGTTTAGCCTGCTTAGACAACAAATGTATTTTAGTTTAGCCTGCTTAGACAACAACTGTATTTTAGTTTAGCCTGTAAGACAACAACTGTACTTAGTTTAGCCTGTAAGACAACAACTGTATTTAGTTTAGCCTGTAAGACAACAACTGTATTTAGTTTAGCCTGTAAGACAACAACTGTATTTAGTTTAGCCTGTAAGACAACAACCGTATTTTAGTTTAGCCTGTTTAGACAACAAATGTATTTTAGTTTAGCCTGTAAGACAACAACTGTATTTTAGTTTAGCCTGTAAGACAACAAATGTATTTTAGTTTAGCCTGTTTAGACAACAACTGTATTTTAGTTTAGCCTGTAAGACAACAACTGTATTTTAGTTTAGCCTGTAAGACAACAACTGTATTTTAGTTTAGCCTGTTTAGACAACAACTGTATTTTAGTTTAGCCTGTTTAGACAACAACTGTATTTTAGTTTAGCCTGTTTAGACAACAAATGTATTTTAGTTTAGCCTGTAAGACAACAACTGTATTTTAGTTTAGCCTGTTTAGACAACAACTGTATTTTAGTTTAGCCTGTTTAGACAACAACTGTATTTTAGTTTAGCCTGTAAGACAACAACTGTATTTTAGTTTAGCCTGTAAGACAACAACGTATTTTAGTTTAGCCTGTAAGACAACAACTGTATTTTAGTTTAGCCTGTTTAGACAACAACTGTATTTTAGTTTAGCCTGTTCAGACAACAACTGTATTTTAGTTTAGCCTGTAAGACAACAACTGTATTTTAGTTTAGCCTGTAAGACAACAACTGTATTTTAGTTTAGCCTGTTTAGACAACAACTGTATTTTAGTTTAGCCTGCTTAGACAACAAATGTATTTTAGTTTAGCCTGCTTAGACAACAAATATATTTTAGTTTAGCCTGTAAGACAACAACTGTATTTTAGTTTAGCCTGCTTAGACAACAAATGTATTTTAGTTTAGCCTGTAAGACAACAAATGTATTTTAGTTTAGCTTGTAAGACAACAAATGTATTTTAGTTTAGCCTGCTTAGACAACAAATGTATTTTAGTTTAGCCTGCTTAGACAACAAATGTATTTTAGTTTAGCCTGCTTAGACAACAACTGTATTTTAGTTTAGCCTGTAAGACAACAACTGTATTTTAGTTTAGCCTGTTTAGACAACAACTGTATTTTAGTTTAGCCTGTAAGACAACAACTGTATTTTAGTTTAGCCTGCTTAGACAACAAATGTATTTTAGTTTAGCCTGTTTAGACAACAACTGTATTTTAGTTTAGCCTGTTTAGACAACAACTGTATTTTAGTTTAGCCTGTAAGACAACAACTGTATTTTAGTTTAGCCTGTAAGACAACAACTGTATTTTAGTTTAGCCTGTAAGACAACAACTGTATTTTAGTTTAGCCTGCTTAGACAACAAATATATTTTAGTTTAGCCTGTAAGACAACAAATGTATTTTAGTTTAGCCTGTAAGACAACAACTGTATTTTAGTTTAGCCTGTTTAGACAACAACTGTATTTTAGTTTAGCCTGTAAGACAACAAATGTATTTTAGTTTAGCCTGTAAGACAACAACTGTATTTTAGTTTAGCCTGTAAGACAACAACTGTATTTTAGTTTAGCCTGTAAGACAACAACTGTATTTTAGTTTAGCCTGTAAGACAACAACTGTATTTTAGTTTAGCCTGCTTAGACAACAAATGTATTTTAGTTTAGCCTGTTAGACAACAAATATATTTTAGTTTAGCCTGTAAGACAACAACTGTATTTTAGTTTAGCCTGTAAGACAACAAATGTATTTTAGTTTAGCTTGTAAGACAACAACTGTATTTTAGTTTAGCCTGTAAGACAACAACTGTATTTTAGTTTAGCCTGCTTAGACAACAAATGTATTTTAGTTTAGCCTGTTTAGACAACAACTGTATTTTAGTTTAGCCTGTTTAGACAACAACTGTATTTTAGTTTAGCCTGTAAGACAACAACTGTATTTTAGTTTAGCCTGTAAGACAACAACTGTATTTTAGTTTAGCCTGTAAGACAACAACTGTATTTTAGTTTAGCCTGCTTAGACAACAAATATATTTTAGTTTAGCCTGTAAGACAACAAATGTATTTTAGTTTAGCCTGTAAGACAACAACTGTATTTTAGTTTAGCCTGTTTAGACAACAACTGTATTTTAGTTTAGCCTGTAAGACAACAAATGTATTTTAGTTTAGCCTGTAAGACAACAACTGTATTTTAGTTTAGCCTGTAAGACAACAACTGTATTTTAGTTTAGCCTGTAAGACAACAACTGTATTTTAGTTTAGCCTGTAAGACAACAACTGTATTTTAGTTTAGCCTGCTTAGACAACAATGTATTTTAGTTTAGCCTGTTTACACAACAAATATATTTTAGTTTAGCCTGTAAGACAACAACTGTATTTTAGTTTAGCCTGTAAGACAACAAATGTATTTTAGTTTAGCTTGTAAGACAACAACTGTATTTTAGTTTAGCCTGTTTAGACAACAACTGTATTTTAGTTTAGCCTGCTTAGACAACAAATGTATTTTAGTTTAGCCTGCTTAGACAACAAATGTATTTTAGTTTAGCCTGTAAGACAACAACTGTATTTTAGTTTAGCCTGCTTAGACAACAAATGTATTTTAGTTTAGCCTGTAAGACAACAAATGTATTTTAGTTTAGCTTGTAAGACAACAAATGTATTTTAGTTTAGCCTGCTTAGACAACAAATGTATTTTAGTTTAGCTTGTAAGACAACAAATGTATTTTAGTTTAGCCTGCTTAGACAACAACTGTATTTTAGTTTAGCCTGTAAGACAACAATGTATTTTAGTTTAGCTTGTAAGACAACAAATGTATTTTAGTTTAGCCTGCTTAGACAACAAATGTATTTTAGTTTAGCCTGCTTAGACAACAAATGTATTTTAGTTTAGCCTGTTTAGACAACAAATGTATTTTAGTTTAGCCTGTAAGACAACCAATGTATTTTAGTTTAGCCTGTTTAGACAACAAATGTATTTTAGTTTAGCCTGTTTAGACAACAAATGCATTTTAGTTTAGCCTGTAAGACAACCAATGTATTTTAGTTTAGCCTGTTTAGACAACAAATGTATTTTAGTTTAGCCTGCTTAGACAACCAATGTATTTTAGTTTAGCCTGTTTAGACAACAAATGTATTTTAGTTTAGCCTGTAAGACAACCAATGTATTTTAGTTTAGCCTGTTTAGACAACAAATGTATTTTAGTTTAGCCTGTTTAGACAACAAATGTATTTTAGTTTAGCCTGTTTAGACAACAACTGTATTTTAGTTTAGCCTGTTTAGACAACAATTGTATTTTAGTTTAACCTGTTTAGACAACAACTGTATTTTAGTTTAGCCTGTAAGACAACAACTGTATTTTAGTTTAGCCTGTAAGACAACAACTGTATTTTAGTTTAGCCTGTAAGACAACAACTGTATTTTAGTTTAGCCTGTTTAGACAACAACTGTATTTTAGTTTAGCCTGTTTAGACAACAACTGTATTTTAGTTTAGCCTGTTTAGACAACAACTGTATTTTAGTTTAGCCTGTTTAGACAACAACTGTATTTTAGTTTAGCCTGTAAGACAACAAATGTATTTTAGTTTAGCCTGTAAGACAACAACTGTATTTTAGTTTAGCCTGTAAGACAACAACTGTATTTTAGTTTAGCCTGTTTAGACAACAAATGTATTTTAGTTTAGCCTGTTTAGACAACAACTGTATTTTAGTTTAGCCTGTTTAGACAACAACTGTATTTTAGTTTAGCCTGTAAGAAAACAACTGTATTTTAGTTTAGCCTGTAAGACAACAACTGTATTTTAGTTTAGCCTGTAAGACAACAACTGTATTTTAGTTTAGCCTTAAGACAACAACTGTATTTTAGTTTAGCCTGTAAGACAACAACTCTATTTTAGTTTAGCCTGTAAGACAACAACCGTATTTTAGTTTAGCCTGTAAGACAACAAACTGTATTTTAGTTTAGCCTGTTTAGACAACAATTGTATTTTAGTTTAACCTGTTTAGACAACAACTGTATTTTAGTTTAGCCTGTAAGACAACAACTGTATTTTAGTTTAGCCTGTAAGACAACAACTGTATTTTAGTTTAGCCTGTTTAGACAACAACTGTATTTTAGTTTAGCCTGTTTAGGCAACAACTGTATTTAGTTTAGACAACAACTGTATTTTAGTTTAGCCTGTTTAGACAACAACTGTATTTTAGTTTAGCCTGTAAGACAACAAATGTATTTTAGTTTAGCCTGTAAGACAACAACTGTATTTTAGTTTAGCCTGTAAGACAACAACTGTATTTTAGTTAAGCCTGTTTGGACAACAACTGTATTTTAGTTTAGCCTGTTTAGACAACAACTGTATTTTAGTTTAGCCTGTTTAGACAACAACTGTATTTTAGTTTAGCCTGTTTAGACAACAACTGTATTTTAGTTTAGCCTGTAAGACAACAACTGTATTTTAGTTTAGCCTGTAAGACAACAACTGTATTTTAGCTTAGCCTGCTTAGACAACAAATGTATTTTAGTTTAGCCTGTAAGACAACAAATGTATTTTAGTTTAGCCTGTAGGACAACAACTGTATTTTAGTTTAGCCTGTTTAGACAACAACTGTATTTTAGTTTAGCCTGTAAGACAACAACTGTATTTTAGTTTAGCCTGTAAGACAACAACTGTATTTTAGTTTAGCCTGTAAGACAACAACTGTATTTTAGTTTAGCCTTTAAGACAACAACTGTATTTTAGTTTAGCCTGTAAGACAACAACTGTATTTTAGTTTAGCCTGCTTAGACAACAAATGTATTTTAGTTTAGCCTGTTTAGACAACAAATATATTTTAGTTTAGCCTGTAAGACAACAACTGTATTTTAGTTTAGCCTGTAAGACAACAAATGTATTTTAGTTTAGCTTGTAAGACAACAACTGTATTTTAGTTTAGCCTGTTTAGACAACAACTGTATTTTAGTTTAGCCTGCTTAGACAACAAATGTATTTTAGTTTAGCCTGCTTAGACAACAAATATATTTTAGTTTAGCCTGTAAGACAACAACTGTATTTTAGTTTAGCCTGCTTAGACAACAAATGTATTTTAGTTTAGCCTGTAAGACAACAAATGTGTTTTAGTTTAGCTTGTAAGACAACAAATGTATTTTAGTTTAGCCTGCTTAGACAACAAATGTATTTTAGTTTAGCCTGCTTAGACAACAAATGTATTTTAGTTTAGCTTGTAAGACAACAAATGTATTTTAGTTTAGCCTGCTTAGACAACAAATGTATTTTAGTTTAGCCTGCTTAGACAACAACTGTATTTTAGTTTAGCCTGTAAGACAACAACTGTACTTAGTTTAGCCTGTAAGACAACAACTGTATTTAGTTTAGCCTGTAAGACAACAACTGTATTTAGTTTAGCCTGTAAGACAACAACTGTATTTAGTTTAGCCTGTAAGACAACAACTGTATTTAGTTTAGCCTGTAAGACAACAACTGTATTTAGTTTAGCCTGTAAGACAACAACTGTATTTAGTTTAGCCTGTAAGACAACAACTGTATTTTAGTTTAGCCTGTTTAGACAACAACTGTATTTTAGTTTAGCCTGTAAGACAACAACTGTATTTTAGTTTAGCCTGTTTAGACAACAAATGCATTTTAGTTTAGCCTGCGTAGACAACAACTGTATTTTAGTTTAGCCTGTTTAGACAACAACTGTATTTTAGTTTAGCCTGTTTAGACAACAACTGTATTTTAGTTTAGCCTGTTTAGACAACAACTGTATTTTAGTTTAGCCTGTAAGACAACAACTGTATTTTAGTTTAGCCTGTTTAGACAACAACTGTATTTTAGTTTAGCCTGTAAGACAACAACTGTATTTTAGTTTAGCCTGTTTAGACAACAAATGCATTTTAGTTTAGCCTGCGTAGACAACAACTGTATTTTAGTTTAGCCTGTTTAGACAACAACTGTATTTTAGTTTAGCCTGTAAGACAACAACTGTATTTTAGTTTAGCCTGTAAGACAACAACTGTATTTTAGTTTAGCCTGTTTAGACAACAACTGTATTTTAGTTTAGCCTGTTTAGACAACAACTGTATTTTAGTTTAGCCTGTTTAGACAACAAATGTATTTTAGTTTAGCCTGTAAGACAACAACTGTATTTTAGTTTAGCCTGTTTAGACAACAACTGTATTTTAGTTTAGCCTGTTTAGACAACAACTGTATTTTAGTTTAGCCTGTAAGACAACAACTGTATTTTAGTTTAGCCTGTAAGACAACAACCGTATTTTAGTTTAGCCTGTAAGACAACAACTGTATTTTAGTTTAGCCTGTTTAGACAACAACTGTATTTTAGTTTAGCCTGTTCAGACAACAACTGTATTTTAGTTTAGCCTGTAAGACAACAACTGTATTTTAGTTTAGCCTGTAAGACAACAACTGTATTTTAGTTTAGCCTGTTTAGACAACAACTGTATTTTAGTTTAGCCTGCTTAGACAACAAATGTATTTTAGTTTAGCCTGCTTAGACAACAAATATATTTTAGTTTAGCCTGTAAGACAACAATTGTATTTTAGTTTAGCCTGCTTAGACAACAAATGTATTTTAGTTTAGCCTGTAAGACAACAAATGTGTTTTAGTTTAGCTTGTAAGACAACAAATGTATTTTAGTTTAGCCTGCTTAGACAACAAATGTATTTTAGTTTAGCCTGCTTAGACAACAACTGTATTTTAGTTTAGCCTGTAAGACAACAACTGTATTTTAGTTAAGCCTGTTTAGACAACAACTGTATTTTAGTTTAGCCTGTAAGACAACAACTGTATTTTAGTTTAGCCTGCTTAGACAACAAATGTATTTAATTTAGCCTGTTTAGACAACAACTGTATTTTAGTTTAGCCTGTTTAGACAACAACTGTATTTTAGTTTAGCCTGTAAGACAACAACTGTATTTTAGTTTAGCCTGTAAGACAACAACTGTATTTTAGTTTAGCCTGTAAGACAACAACTGTATTTTAGTTTAGCCTGCTTAGACAACAAATATATTTTAGTTTAGCCTGTAAGACAACAAATGTATTTTAGTTTAGCCTGTAAGACAACAACTGTATTTTAGTTTAGCCTGTTTAGACAACAACTGTATTTTAGTTTAGCCTGTAAGACAACAAATGTATTTTAGTTTAGCCTGTAAGACAACAACTGTATTTTAGTTTAGCCTGTAAGACAACAACTGTATTTTAGTTTAGCCTGTAAGACAACAACTGTATTTTAGTTTAGCCTGTAAGACAACAACTGTATTTTAGTTTAGCCTGCTTAGACAACAAATGTATTTTAGTTTAGCCTGTTTACACAACAAATATATTTTAGTTTAGCCTGTAAGACAACAACTGTATTTTAGTTTAGCCTGTAAGACAACAAATGTATTTTAGTTTAGCTTGTAAGACAACTGTATTTTAGTTTAGCCTGTAAGACAACAACTGTATTTTAGTTTAGCCTGCTTAGACAACAAATGTATTTTAGTTTAGCCTGTTTAGACAACAACTGTATTTTAGTTTAGCCTGTTTAGACAACAACTGTATTTTAGTTTAGCCTGTAAGACAACAACTGTATTTTAGTTTAGCCTGTAAGACAACAACTGTATTTTAGTTTAGCCTGTAAGACAACAACTGTATTTTAGTTTAGCCTGCTTAGACAACAAATATATTTTAGTTTAGCCTGTAAGACAACAAATGTATTTTAGTTTAGCCTGTAAGACAACAACTGTATTTTAGTTTAGCCTGTTTAGACAACAACTGTATTTTAGTTTAGCCTGTAAGACAACAAATGTATTTTAGTTTAGCCTGTAAGACAACAACTGTATTTTAGTTTAGCCTGTAAGACAACAACTGTATTTTAGTTTAGCCTGTAAGACAACAACTGTATTTTAGTTTAGCCTGTAAGACAACAACTGTATTTTAGTTTAGCCTGCTTAGACAACAAATGTATTTTAGTTTAGCCTGTTTACACAACAAATATATTTTAGTTTAGCCTGTAAGACAACAACTGTATTTTAGTTTAGCCTGTAAGACAACAAATGTATTTTAGTTTAGCTTGTAAGACAACAACTGTATTTTAGTTTAGCCTGTTTAGACAACAACTGTATTTTAGTTTAGCCTGCTTAGACAACAACTGTATTTTAGTTTAGCCTGCTTAGACAACAAATATATTTTAGTTTAGCCTGTAAGACAACAACTATATTTTAGTTTAGCCTGCTTAGACAACAAATGTATTTTAGTTTAGCCTGTAAGACAACAAATGTGTTTTAGTTTAGCTTGTAAGACAACAAATGTATTTTAGTTTAGCCTGCTTAGACAACAAATGTATTTTAGTTTAGCTTGTAAGACAACAAATGTATTTTAGTTTAGCCTGCTTAGACAACAACTGTATTTTAGTTTAGCCTGTAAGACAACAAATGTATTTTAGTTTAGCTTGTAAGACAACAAATGTATTTTAGTTTAGCCTGCTTAGACAACAAATGTATTTTAGTTTGGCCTGCTTAGACAACAAATGTATTTTAGTTTAGCCTGTTTAGACAACAAATGTATTTTAGTTTAGACTGTAAGACAACCAATGTATTTTAGTTTAGCCTGTTTAGACAACAAATGTATTTTAGTTTAGCCGGTTTAGACAACAAATGCATTTTAGTTTAGCCTGTAAGACAACCAATGTATTTTAGTTTAGCCTGTTTAGACAACAAATGTATTTTAGTTTAGCCTGCTTAGACAACCAATGTATTTTAGTTTAGCCTGTTTAGACAACAAATGTATTTTAGTTTAGCCTGTAAGACAACCAATGTATTTTAGTTTAGCCTGTTTAGACAACAAATGTATTTTAGTTTAGCCTGTTTAGACAACAAATGTATTTTAGTTTAGCCTGTTTAGACAACAACTGTATTTTAGTTTAGCCTGTTTAGACAACAATTGTATTTTAGTTTAACCTGTTTAGACAACAACTGTATTTTAGTTTAGCCTGTAAGACAACAACTGTATTTTAGTTTAGCCTGTAAGACAACAACTGTATTTTAGTTTAGCCTGTAAGACAACAACTGTATTTTAGTTTAGCCTGTTTAGACAACAACTGTATTTTAGTTTAGCCTGTTTAGGCAACAACTGTATTTTAGTTTAGACAACAACTGTATTTTAGTTTAGCCTGTTTAGACAACAACTGTATTTTAGTTTAGCCTGTAAGACAACAAATGTATTTTAGTTTAGCCTGTAAGACAACAACTGTATTTTAGTTTAGCCTGTAAGACAACAACTGTATTTTAGTTAAGCCTGTTTGGACAACAACTGTATTTTAGTTTAGCCTGTTTAGACAACAACTGTATTTTAGTTTAGCCTGTTTAGACAACAACTGTATTTTAGTTTAGCCTGTTTAGACAACAACTGTATTTTAGTTTAGCCTGTAAGACAACAACTGTATTTTAGTTTAGCCTGTAAGACAACAACTGTATTTTAGTTTAGCCTGCTTAGACAACAAATGTATTTTAGTTTAGCCTGTAAGACAACAAATGTATATTAGTTTAGCCTGTAGGACAACAACTGTATTTTAGTTTAGCCTGTTTAGACAACAACTGTATTTTAGTTTAGCCTGTAAGACAACAACTGTATTTTAGTTTAGCCTGTAAGACAACAACTGTATTTTAGTTTAGCCTGTAAGACAACAACTGTATTTTAGTTTAGCCTTTAAGACAACAACTGTATTTTAGTTTAGCCTGTAAGACAACAACTGTATTTTAGTTTAGCCTGCTTAGACAACAAATGTATTTTAGTTTAGCCTGTTTAGACAACAAATATATTTTAGTTTAGCCTGTAAGACAACAACTGTATTTTAGTTTAGCCTGTAAGACAACAAATGTATTTTAGTTTAGCTTGTAAGACAACAACTGTATTTTAGTTTAGCCTGTTTAGACAACAACTGTATTTTAGTTTAGCCTGCTTAGACAACAAATGTATTTTAGTTTAGCCTGCTTAGACAACAAATATATTTTAGTTTAGCCTGTAAGACAACAACTGTATTTTAGTTTAGCCTGCTTAGACAACAAATGTATTTTAGTTTAGCCTGTAAGACAACAAATGTGTTTTAGTTTAGCTTGTAAGACAACAAATGTATTTTAGTTTAGCCTGCTTAGACAACAAATGTATTTTAGTTTAGCCTGCTTAGACAACAAATGTATTTTAGTTTAGCTTGTAAGACAACAAATGTATTTTAGTTTAGCCTGCTTAGACAACAAATGTATTTTAGTTTAGCCTGCTTAGACAACAACTGTATTTTAGTTTAGCCTGTAAGACAACAACTGTACTTAGTTTAGCCTGTAAGACAACAACTGTATTTAGTTTAGCCTGTAAGACAACAACTGTATTTAGTTTAGCCTGTAAGACAACAACTGTATTTAGTTTAGCCTGTAAGACAACAACTGTATTTAGTTTAGCCTGTAAGACAACAACTGTATTTAGTTTAGCCTGTAAGACAACAACTGTATTTAGTTTAGCCTGTAAGACAACAACTGTATTTTAGTTTAGCCTGTTTAGACAACAACTGTATTTTAGTTTAGCCTGTAAGACAACAACTGTATTTTAGTTTAGCCTGTTTAGACAACAAATGCATTTTAGTTTAGCCTGCGTAGACAACAACTGTATTTTAGTTTAGCCTGTTTAGACAACAACTGTATTTTAGTTTAGCCTGTTTAGACAACAACTGTATTTTAGTTTAGCCTGTTTAGACAACAACTGTATTTTAGTTTAGCCTGTAAGACAACAACTGTATTTTAGTTTAGCCTGTTTAGACAACAACTGTATTTTAGTTTAGCCTGTTTAGACAACAAATGTATTTTAGTTTAGCCTGTAAGACAACAACTGTATTTTAGTTTAGCCTGTAAGACAACAAATGTATTTTAGTTTAGCCTGTTTAGACAACAACTGTATTTTAGTTTAGCCTGTAAGACAACAACTGTATTTTAGTTTAGCCTGTAAGACAACAACTGTATTTTAGTTTAGCCTGTTTAGACAACAACTGTATTTTAGTTTAGCCTGTTTAGACAACAACTGTATTTTAGTTTAGCCTGTTTAGACAACAAATGTATTTTAGTTTAGCCTGTAAGACAACAACTGTATTTTAGTTTAGCCTGTTTAGACAACAACTGTATTTTAGTTTAGCCTGTTTAGACAACAACTGTATTTTAGTTTAGCCTGTAAGACAACAACTGTATTTTAGTTTAGCGTGTAAGACAACAACCGTATTTTAGTTTAGCCTGTAAGACAACAACTGTATTTTAGTTTAGCCTGTTTAGACAACAACTGTATTTTAGTTTAGCCTGTTCAGACAACAACTGTATTTTAGTTTAGCCTGTAAGACAACAACTGTATTTTAGTTTAGCCTGTAAGACAACAACTGTATTTTAGTTTAGCCTGTTTAGACAACAACTGTATTTTAGTTTAGCCTGCTTAGACAACAAATGTATTTTAGTTTAGCCTGCTTAGACAACAAATATATTTTAGTTTAGCCTGTAAGACAACAATTGTATTTTAGTTTAGCCTGCTTAGACAACAAATGTATTTTAGTTTAGCCTGTAAGACAACAAATGTGTTTTAGTTTAGCTTGTAAGACAACAAATGTATTTTAGTTTAGCCTGCTTAGACAACAAATGTATTTTAGTTTAGCCTGCTTAGACAACAACTGTATTTTAGTTTAGCCTGTAAGACAACAACTGTATTTTAGTTAAGCCTGTTTAGACAACAACTGTATTTTAGTTTAGCCTGTAAGACAACAACTGTATTTTAGTTTAGCCTGCTTAGACAACAAATGTATTTTAGTTTAGCCTGTTTAGACAACAACTGTATTTTAGTTTAGCCTGTTTAGACAACAACTGTATTTTAGTTTAGCCTGTAAGACAACAACTGTATTTTAGTTTAGCCTGTAAGACAACAACTGTATTTTAGTTTAGCCTGTAAGACAACAACTGTATTTTAGTTTAGCCTGCTTAGACAACAAATATATTTTAGTTTAGCCTGTAAGACAACAAATGTATTTTAGTTTAGCCTGTAAGACAACAACTGTATTTTAGTTTAGCCTGTTTAGACAACAACTGTATTTTAGTTTAGCCTGTAAGACAACAAATGTATTTTAGTTTAGCCTGTAAGACAACAACTGTATTTTAGTTTAGCCTGTAAGACAACAACTGTATTTTAGTTTAGCCTGTAAGACAACAACTGTATTTTAGTCTAGCCTGTAAGACAACAACTGTATTTTAGTTTAGCCTGCTTAGACAACAAATGTATTTTAGTTTAGCCTGTTTACACAACAAATATATTTTAGTTTAGCCTGTAAGACAACAACTGTATTTTAGTTTAGCCTGTAAGACAACAAATGTATTTTAGTTTAGCTTGTAAGACAACAACTGTATTTTAGTTTAGCCTGTAAGACAACAACTGTATTTTAGTTTAGCCTGCTTAGACAACAAATGTATTTTAGTTTAGCCTGTTTAGACAACAACTGTATTTTAGTTTAGCCTGTTTAGACAACAACTGTATTTTAGTTTAGCCTGTAAGACAACAACTGTATTTTAGTTTAGCCTGTAAGACAACAACTGTATTTTAGTTTAGCCTGTAAGACAACAACTGTATTTTAGTTTAGCCTGCTTAGACAACAAATATATTTTAGTTTAGCCTGTAAGACAACAAATGTATTTTAGTTTAGCCTGTAAGACAACAACTGTATTTTAGTTTAGCCTGTTTAGACAACAACTGTATTTTAGTTTAGCCTGTAAGACAACAAATGTATTTTAGTTTAGCCTGTAAGACAACAACTGTATTTTAGTTTAGCCTGTAAGACAACAACTGTATTTTAGTTTAGCCTGTAAGACAACAACTGTATTTTAGTTTAGCCTGTAAGACAACAACTGTATTTTAGTTTAGCCTGCTTAGACAACAAATGTATTTTAGTTTAGCCTGTTTACACAACAAATATATTTTAGTTTAGCCTGTAAGACAACAACTGTATTTTAGTTTAGCCTGTAAGACAACAAATGTATTTTAGTTTAGCTTGTAAGACAACAACTGTATTTTAGTTTAGCCTGTTTAGACAACAACTGTATTTTAGTTTAGCCTGCTTAGACAACAAATGTATTTTAGTTTAGCCTGCTTAGACAACAAATATATTTTAGTTTAGCCTGTAAGACAACAACTATATTTTAGTTTAGCCTGCTTAGACAACAAATGTATTTTAGTTTAGCCTGTAAGACAACAAATGTGTTTTAGTTTAGCTTGTAAGACAACAAATGTATTTTAGTTTAGCCTGCTTAGACAACAAATGTATTTTAGTTTAGCTTGTAAGACAACAAATGTATTTTAGTTTAGCCTGCTTAGACAACAACTGTATTTTAGTTTAGCCTGTAAGACAACAAATGTATTTTAGTTTAGCTTGTAAGACAACAAATGTATTTTAGTTTAGCCTGCTTAGACAACAAATGTATTTTAGTTTGGCCTGCTTAGACAACAAATGTATTTTAGTTTAGCCTGTTTAGACAACAAATGTATTTTAGTTTAGACTGTAAGACAACCAATGTATTTTAGTTTAGCCTGTTTAGACAACAAATGTATTTTAGTTTAGCCTGTTTAGACAACAAATGCATTTTAGTTTAGCCTGTAAGACAACAATGTATTTTAGTTTAGCCTGTTTAGACAACAAATGTATTTTAGTTTAGCCTGCTTAGACAACCAATGTATTTTAGTTTAGCCTGTTTAGACAACAAATGTATTTTAGTTTAGCCTGTAAGACAACCAATGTATTTTAGTTTAGCCTGTTTAGACAACAAATGTATTTTAGTTTAGCCTGTTTAGACAACAAATGTATTTTAGTTTAGCCTGTAAGACAACCAATGTATTTTAGTTTAGCCTGTTTAGACAACAAATGTATTTTAGTTTAGCCTGTAAGACAACCAATGTATTTTAGTTTAGCCTGTTTAGACAACAAATGTATTTTAGTTTAGCTTGTAAGACAACAAATGTATTTTAGTTTAGCTTGTAAGACAACAAATGTATTTTAGTTTAGCCTGCTTAGACAACAAATGTATTTTAGTTTGGCCTGCTTAGACAACAAATGTATTTTAGTTTAGCCTGTTTAGACAACAAATGTATTTTAGTTTAGCCTGTAAGACAACAAATGTATTTTAGTTTAGCCTGTAAGACAACAAATGTATTTTAGTTTAGCCTGCTTAGACAACAATGTATTTTAGTTTAGCCTGTTTAGACAACAAATGTATTTTAGTTTAGCCTGTAAGACAACCAATGTATTTTAGTTTAGCCTGCTTAGACAACAAATGTATTTTAGCCTGTTTAGACAACAAATGATAGACTCTGATTCCGGATCGGCCGCAGCCCAGGTTAACAATACCCGTGCTTTTGGTGCTGACCAGGACATTGGCAATGATTGGGATAATGGGCAAACAACAAACACAATAACAGAAACATATCAATATTATAAGAATATAGTAGAATATTATTAGAATAATAAATAATAGAAGAACAACAATATGAATCTTCTACTTTGTATCAGGAATAAAAAGCCCACAAAAAGATATACAACAAGCAATCGGAGTACATGATGATCTTTTGAGTTTTGTGAAGAAACGCGAAGTGAAATGGTTTGGTCGCCGATCTCGATCGTCTAGTCTAGCAAAGACTATTATGTAAGTAATAGAAAAAAAAGGGGGGGGGGGGAGAAAGAAAAAGAGAGAGAGAGAGAGAGAGTGAAAGACTTTACAGAGTTTAAAAAACTGACTGAAAATAGGTAGAAATGGAGAAGTTTGACGAGGTCTGTAGGTGGTCAAACGAACCCAGGGATAACAGAATGAAGATGAAGAAGAGAAAGAAGTAGACAAAGAAGAGGAGGAAGAGGAAGAAGAGAAAGAAATAGAAATATAAGAGGAAGAGAAAGAAGTAGAAAAATAAGAGAAGGACGAAGAAGAGAAAGAAGTAGAAAAATAAGAGAAGGACGAAGAAGAGAAAGAAGTAGAAAAAGAAGATGAGGAGAAAGAAGTAGAAGAGAAAGAAGTAGAAAAATAAGAGAAGGACGAAGAAGAGAAAGAAGTAGAAAAAGAAGATGAGGAGAAAGAAGTAGAAGAGAAAGAAGTAGAAAAATAAGAGAAGGACGAAGAAGAGAAAGAAGTAGAAAAAGAAGATGAGGAGAAAGAAGTAGAAGAGAAAGAAGTAGAAAAATAAGAGAAGGACGAAGAAGAGAAAGAAGTAGAAAAAGAAGATGAGGAGAAAGAAGTAGAAGAGAAAGAAGTAGAAAAATAAGAGAAGGACGAAGAAGAGAAAGAAGTAGAAAAAGAAGATGAGGAGAAAGAAGTAGAAGAGAAAGAAGTAGAAAAATAAGAGAAGGACGAAGAAGAGAAAGAAGTAGAAAAAGAAGAGAAGGACGAAGAAGAGAAAGAAGTAGAAAAGGAAGATGAGGAGAAAGAAGTAGAAGAGAAAGAAGTAGAAAGAGAAGATGAGGAGAAAGAAGTAGAAGAGAAAGAAGTAGAAAAATAAGAGAAGGACGAAGAAGAGAAAGAAGTAGAAAAAGAAGATGAGGAGAAAGAAGTAGAAGAGAAAGAAGTAGAAAAATAAGAGAAGGACGAAGAAGAGAAAGAAGTAGAAAAAGAAGATGAGGAGAAAGAAGTAGAAGAGAAAGAAGTAGAAAAATAAGAGAAGGACGAAGAAGAGAAAGAAGTAGAAAAAGAAGATGAGGAGAAAGAAGTAGAAGAGAAGATGAGGAGAAAGAAGTAGAAGAGAAAGAAGTAGAAAAATAAGAGAAGGACGAAGAAGAGAAAGAAGAGAAAAAGAAGATGAGGAGAAAGAAGTAGAAGAGAAAGAAGTAGAAAAAATAAGAGAAGGACGAAGAAGAGAAAGAAGTAGAAAAAGAAGATGAGGAGAAAGAAGTAGAAGAGAAAGAAGTAGAAAAATAAGAGAAGGACGAAGAAGAGAAAGAAGTAGAAAAAGAAGATGAGGAGAAAGAAGTAGAAGAGAAAGAAGTAGAAAGAGAAGATGAGGAGAAAGAAGAAGAGAAAGAATTAGAAAACGAAGAGAAAGAGGAGGAAGAGAAAGCAGAAAACAATGTAGCGATCCCTTGAAGGCAGCTATGTAAGACCCCAATCGGTCTGTAGTGCTGTATCTCTAGATCACCTAGGCTTGTGTATGCTAGAATTTCTAAAACGGGATTCTATATTCGAGTTCGTATAGCCAGCACATATTGAAAGTACGCACAAAGACGGCCGCCGAACAAACAAATTGACATAAAAGACAAGCATTGATCAGTCGCTGTAATGAATTTGAGGTAAATATTATTGAGCTTTCTTCCGATCCAACATTTTAGACTGTCACCAAAATATCTATTTATAGACATATATCAGGTGTTCGATTTGCCCCCCCCCCCCAAATGAAGGGCCGTTGTCCTGGCCGTATAGTTTAATGTCAACACAACTTTGACTAATAACTACGTCAACATACACTTTCCATCCTCCCTTCCATGTTTCTTCCCTCGCGTTCTGTCTGTCTTTCTCCTTGCTTGACTGTGTTCCCATTCACTTTTATGCGTCTCTTTTTTTCTATTATTGCATACTTCCCTCGCCGTAGTTTTAACATCCCCACTTACACTTTCTTTCCTTTACGTCTTTCTTTCCTCTCAGTTTTATTTCCTTGCCTTCTTTTCTACTGGCCGTGCATTCGTATAGTCTTCCTTAGTTTCTTTACTTGATTCATCTCCTCTTTCTTTCTCTCTCTCTCTCCCTCTCTCTTTCTTTCTTACTTATTTCTATTACTTATTCCTCCTTTAAAAGAGTTCTTAAGTTCTGAGGAAGATACTGTGCAATCCATTTTTGATAATAAATGAAGGAAAAGAGTTCTTAAATGTTATGTAGAGCCAGTCTTAACATATGGATGTGAATCATGGAAAATAGGACAACAGACAAGAAAAACACTGGAGTCTGTAGAAATGTGGTTTTACAGAAGAATGTTGAGAATACCATGAACAGCTAAGAAGAGTAATGAAACGTTCTGAAAGAGGCCAAAGCCAAAGCAAAAAAGAGCTAATTTCCAATATCAGGAAGAAACAATCATCATTTTTTCACCATGTAATGAGAAGAGAACAGCTGGAATATATTGTAACAACTGGGAAAATTGAGGGACGGAGAGATAGAGGGAAGCAAAGAGAAAAGATACCAGACAGCTTAAGAGAATGGCTTGGCAGAAGGTCAACAACAGAAATGATAAATAACTGTCGAGATCGAAAGTTGTGGAGAGACATGATCACCTACGCCAGCAGCCAGGGTACTTGATGTTGATTCCCCCTTTCTTACTCTATCTTTTCCTACTTGCATTCATTCATTTGTATCTTTCCACCTTTTTTTCATATCTGTCATTCATAACTACCTTCTTTTTTTCCTGTGTCCTTTTTTCTGTCATTCCCTCCCTTCTCGCTTCCACGTTTTCTTTCTCGCTATGTCCTTCCTCCATTTCATTCAATTTGTGTCTGTTCTTCTCCCCCCCCCCCCCCCCCTCTCATCCCCCCCCCCCCCCCCCCCCCCTCTCATTTCTACCACTATAACATTTTGTTTCTCTTCTCTATCGGGCCTCCACATTTGTATCTGCCTCTCCTGCCAGCTTTGTTTCTGTGTCGGTCGTTCACTTCCATCCGCCCACACCGTTACAGATAATCCCAGCCACCCTCAGACGTCAATCTGTAACGTAAACACCAAACACTGTTTACCCCAACCTGGCCCATTCACTTGCACGTTCCAGGACTGACCTTGGCCTGGTTTTCACTGTCACTATTCCAAGCCATGACGTCACTTGACCTAGTAACGGTTTGGCCTAGTTTCCTGAGATCAGATCAGCTGATGCGGTATTGACGTCATTAATTCAGGAAGCTGGAAGTGATTTATTTCCGTCCAACAACGGCATCCTCATCTATAAAGGCGTGACAGACAAGTCTTACTCCGGCTTATATTATCCTTTTGTTACAATCTTTGATAATGGCGCTAAAGGAAAAAAATCTTCTTCAGTATTACGTGAAACCCGTGTTCATGGCCGCTAAAAGTGAAAATGAGTTACAGAAATGTTAGACATTATAATGAAGGAAAGCAAACAGAAAGGATCAATTGCCTTAATAACAAAAAGACAGAAGTATTGGTAACAACAAAGAAAAAGACATCACCGCAATGCACAATAAAGATAAGTAGGACAATATCTCCTCTCTCTCTCTCTGCGATCAGGACTCAATCAGAGTAGGATTCTAGACTCCCGCATGAGGTTAGCTGTCAGGTTAAGTGTGTTGAACGCCCCCTCAGACAGAACGTCACATTTAGAGTCCGCCAGATCGACTGAACACCCGTTAATATGTTGCACTGTGTTCTGCGCCAATGGCCCAGTGCATCCGATTTCAGCCAGCATTTTTTCAGGTTTGCTTTCCTTAGCCTTTGATTGTCCCCAATCTTTCTGCAAGGCAGCAGATTGTCTTTTCTGTAGGGGGAATCTGTCCTTAGATGGTCTGCCCTCCAGGTTTACGAGCACCATCTGCCCGAGAACAATATTAAAACAGGTAAACTAATTTAAATATCTGGGAATAATGTTAATCTCAGATGGTAGATAACCAACAAAGGTGAGATACAGAATGACTCAGGAAAAAGCAAATTCCAAAAAATGAGGAAGATACTATGCAATCCATTTTTGGCAATAGAAACAAGAAAAAGAGTTCTTACATGTTATGTAGAGCCTGTCTTAACATATGGATGTGAAATATGGACAAAATGACAAGAAAATCACTGGAGTCTGTAGAAATGTGGTTTTACAGAAGAATGTTGAGAATACCATGGACAGCTAAAAAGAGTAATGAAAACATTCTGCAAGAGGTCAAAGCAAAAAGAGAGCTAATTTCCAATATTAGGAAGAAACAATCATCATTTTTTGGCCATGTAATGAGAAGAGAACAACTGAAATATATTGTAAGAAGTGGGAACATTGAGGGACGAAGAGATAGAGGGTGACAAAGATAAAAGATAGACAACTTAAGAGAATGGCTTGGCAGAAGGTCAACAACAGAAATGATAAATAGCAGCCGAGATCGACAGTTGTGGAGAGACATGATCACCTACGCCAGCAAGCTCGGTACTGGATGATGGAGTATTCAAAGCAGCACATAAGCAGCGAGACCAGACATTAGAGAGAGCTGGGATGTGGGTTATCAGAAGAGAAATACGATTTCCATGGACAGCAAACATTGCTCATGAAGAATGTTTTTAAAAGTTGGAGAGATCAGTAATATCATCAGAATTATACAGAAAAGACAACAGACATTTATTGGACATGTCATGCGAAGAGAAGGCATTGAGGATACTATAACAATGGACATTTATTGGACATGTCATGTGAGAAGGCATTGAGGATACTATAACAATGGACATTTATTGGACATGTCATGCGAAGAGAAGGCATTGAGGATACTATAACAATGGACATTTATTGGACATGTCATGTGAGGAGAAGACATTGAGGATACTATAACAATGGACATTTATTGGACATGTCATGTGAGGATAAGGCATTGAGGATACTATAACAATGGACATTTATTGGACATGTCATGTGAGGAGAAGGCATTGAGGATACTATAACAATGGACATTTATTGGACATGTCATGTGAGGAGAAGGCATTGAGGATACTATAACAATGGACATTTATTGGGCACATGTCATGCGAAGAGAAGGCATTGAGGATACTATAACAATGGACATTTATTGGACACATGTCATGCGAAGAGAAGGCATTGAGAATACTATAACAATGGACATTTATTGGACATGTCATGCGAAGAGAAGGCATTGAGGATACTATAACAATGGACATTTATTGGACACATGTCATGCGAAGAGAAGGCATTGAGGATACTATAACAATGGACATTTATTGGACATGTCATGTGAGGAGAAGGCATTGAGGATACTATAACAATGGACATTTATTGGACACATGTCATGCGAAGAGAAGGCATTGAGGATACTATAACAATGGACATTTATTGGACATGTCATGCAAAGAGAAGGCATTGAGGATACTATAACAATGGACATTTATTGGACATGTCATGCGAAGAGAAGGCATTGAGGATACTATAACAATGGACATTTATTGGACATGTCATGCGAAGAGAAGGCATTGAGGATACTATAACAATGGACATTTTTTGGACATGTCATGCGAAGAGAAGGCATTGAGGATACTATAACAATGGACATTTATTGGACATGTCATGCAAAGAGAAGGCATTGAGGATACTATAACAATGGACATTTATTGGACATGTCATGCGAAGAGAAGGCATTGAGGATACTATAACAATGGACATTTATTGGACATGTCATGCGAAGAGAAGGCATTTAGGATACTATAACAATGGACAGAATAAATAGAAAGAAGAGGAAAACAAAGAGAACAAATATTGAACAGCTTATCCAAAAAGGCATAACAGAAGATCACAAACCGAAATTATGACATGCATGAAGGACCAGGGATGTGGAGAGATAAAGATAGTCTGCGCCAACCGGCATGGTACCTGATGATGATGTATTCATATATTAAAGTAAACCCTGGACAACAGGGCAACAACAAAGAATCCTCTGAGACCACTGAACTGTGGTTTTATAAACTGTTGAGAACACCACCGACAGTCACAAAGGTAGCTGGGACTTTCTAAATGGGGTCAAAGCAGAATTGCTTACCCTGTGGAGAACGTTATTCACATCACAGCCCGTCAGGTCTTCCGGTTACTCTGTTATCAGATATCTGATGTCTTAGAACCACATTCTTCTTGGTCTACCTTTGTATCGCCTTCCTAAAGAGACTAAGCATTCTATCCTTTAGATATTAAGCACTCTCCTACAAGCACTAAACATCCTCTCCTACAAGCACTAAACATCCTCTCCTACAAGCACTAAACATCCTTTCCTACAAGCACTAAACATCCTTTCCTACAAGCACTAAACATCCTTTCCTACAAGCACTAAACATCATCTCCTACAAGCACTAAACATCCTCTCCTACAAGCACTAAACATCCTCTCCTACAAGCACTAAACATCATCTCCTACAAGCACTAAACACCCTTTCCAACAAGCACTAAACATCCTTTCCTACAAGCACGAAACATCCTTTCCTACAAGCACTAAACATCCTTTCCTACAAGCACTAAGCATCATCTCCTACAAGCACTAAACATCCTCTCCTACAAGCACTAAACATCCTCTCCTACAAGCACTAAACATCCTCTCCTACAAGCACTAAACATCATCTCCTACAAGCACTAAACACCCTTTCCAACAAGCACTAAACATCCTTTCCTACAAGCACGAAACATCCTCTCCTACAAGCACTAAACATCCTTTCCTACAAGCACTAAACATCCTCTCCTACAAGCACTAAACATCCTCTCCTACAAGCACTAAACATCCTCCCTAATGTCTTGAAACCCCCATGATGTCAACCTACACTAAAAAAGAATCAATACCTTCGGCATGTTAATAATAACAACTGCACCACATTGTTACAATAGGGGGGAAAATGAACGAAGAATAGTTAAAATGAGGAAATGTGATTACAGGGGAAAAAAACTGTCTATAGGGCATTTTCCCATTGGAATGCGAACCACTGTTTTCCTGGCTTGGAGCACGACGAGCTATCGATTCGACCAGTCGCTCTCCTGGTATCACAGAAAGGATTCATCAACAATTGTAGAGATATAGTGGGAAGGCCTGTACACGTCAAGTGAACTTAGGAGGGGATGGCAGAGGAAGAAGAAAAGGGAGAAGAAGAAGAGGAAGAAAAAAGGAAGAAGAAGAAGAGGAGGAAGAAAAAAGAGGAAGAAGAAGAAGAGGAGGAAGAAAAAGAGGAGGAAGAGGAAGAAGAAAAAGAGGAGGAAGAAAAAGAGGAGGAAGAGGAAGAAGAAAAAGAGGAGGAAGAGGAAGAAGAAGAGGAGGAAGAAAAAGAGGAGGAAGAAAAAGAGGAGGAAGAAAAAGAGGAGGGAGAGGAAGAGGAGGAAGAGGAGGAAGAAAAAGAGGAGGAAGAGGAAAAAGAAAAAGAGGAGGAAGAAAAAGAGGAAGAGGAGGAAGAAAAAGAGGAGGAAGAGGAAAAAGAAAAAGAGGAGGAAGAAAAAGAGGAAGAAGAAAAAGAGGAAGAAGAAAAAGAGGAGGAAGAAAAAGAGGAGGAAGAAAAAAAAGAGGAGGAAGAGGAAGAAGAAAAGAGGAGGAAGAAAAAGAGGAGGAAGAGGAAGAAGAAGAGGAGGAAGAAAAAGAGGAGGAAGAGGAGGAAGAAAAAGAGGAGGAAGAGGAAGAAGAAGAGGAGGAAGAAAAAGAGGAGGAAGAAAAAGAGGAGGAAGAGGAAGAAGAAGAGGAGGAAGAAAAAGAGGAGGAAGAGGGGGAAGAAAAAGAGGAGGAAGAGGAAGAAGAAGAGGAGGAAGAAAAAGAGGAGGAAGAGGAGGAAGAAGAGGAGGAAGAAAAAGAGGAGGAAGAGGAAGAAAAAGAGGAGGAAGAGGAAGAAGAAGAGGAGGAAGAGGAAGAAGAAAAAGAGGAGGAAGAAAAAGAGGAAGAGGAAGAAGAAAAAGAGGAGGAAGAAAAAGAGGAGGAAGAGGAAGAAGAAAAAGAGGAGGAAGAAAAAGAGGAGGAAGAGGAAGAAGAAAAAGAGGAGGAAGAAAAAGAGGAGGAAGAGGAAGAAGAAGAGGAGGAAGAAGAAGAGGAGGAAGAGGAGGAAGAAAAAGAGGAGGAAGAGGAAGAAGAAGAGGAGGAAGGAAAAGAGGAGGAAGAGGAAGAAGAAGAGGAGAAGAAGAAGAGAAGGAAGAAAAAGAGGAGGAAGAGGAAGAAGAAGAGGAGGAAGAAAAAGAGGAGGAAGAGGAAGAAGAGGAAGAAAAGAGGAGGAAGAGGAAGAAGAAGAGGAGGAGGAAGAAGAGGAGGAAGAAGAAGAGGAGGAAGAGGAGGAAGAAAAAGAGGAGGAAGAAGAAGAGGAGGAAAAAAAGAGGAGGAAGAGGAAAAAGAGGAGGAAGAAAAAGAGGAGGAGAAAAAGAGGAGGAAGAAAAAGAGGAGGGAGAAAAAGAGGAGGAAGAAGAAGAAGAAGAAGAGGAGGGAGAAAAAGAGGAAGAAAAAGAGGAGGAAGAAAAAGAGGAGGGAGAAAAAGAGGAAGAAGAAGAAGAAGAGGAGGAAGAAGAAGAAGAAGAGGAGGAAGAAAAAGAGGAGGAAGAAGAAGTAATGCCTGTTCTGATACAGCAAAATGCGATTGCTGTTATTGTGAGGTTTAGTGTCATGCTCCATGACGCAGCTATCAAGTGATAACATTGCAGATGCATCATGTTTCTGAGAGCGCAGCAACTGGCACGGTCTTCTTTCTTCTTCTTTGATCGTTCACGAAGCAGAGAGGAGCAGCGCGTCAACTTCGGGCCGTTGTTTAGCTTGAAAGTTGCACAAATAATGGCTGCATTTATATAGCAATTAAAAAAAAAAAACGTAAAGTACACCCGTCACACCAAGTGGCGTATAGGGAAATATGGTGTTAGTGACCATATATTTTACAGACCTTCAGCACATGATTTTTGGGGTAACGTGGTCAGTATTACGCCCGTGCTGCTTTACTTTCCCAGAAAAAATCCGGTACCCATTTAAGGCTGGGTGAACCCGGGAGCCGTCGGTGGGATCGAACCCTACCCCGTGTCCGTGGTAGTCCAGTTCACTAACCACTGAGCTATCGCGGCTCTGAATATAGTAGACTGAGGAAAATCCATCGGCTCATAAATACAACACTACAGACACAACTAAATGAAACTATGCAAGAATTACAAAAGACAGTAAAATGTATACAGGAAACGACATTGTAAATATAGACAATACTTCAGGCGAACGATAGATAAGATAAGATAAGTAAAGATAAAGATAAAGATAAAGATAAAGATTAGATAGATAGATAGATAGATAGATGGATGGATGGATGGATGGATGGATGGATGGATGGATGGATGGATGGATGGATGGATGGATGGATGGGTGGGCGGCGGGCGGGCGGGCGGGCGGGCGGGCGGGCGCGGACGGACGGACGGACGGACGGACAGACAGACAGACAGACAGACAGACAGACAGACAGACAGATAGATAGATAGATAGACATCATCATTTGTTTTCTTTTCTTTTCTCTTCATCCAATTCTACATATTCTTCTATATATCCACATTTCAAAGGCTTCAATTCTCTGTTATGTTTTCTTGTCTTATGTCCATGTTTCTACGCCACACAGGAGGAATATTGAGAAGATATAACATTTTGCTATTCTTAGTTTTAGCCCTGTTGTTATTTGTTTTAGTGTTAGTATATTTTTCATGGCATTAAAATTACTTTTTGCCATTCCTATTCTTTTGTTTATTTCAGTTGTACATTTTCCATCACTGGTTATAGTATGTCCAAGATAGTTGTAGCTCTGAACTGTCTCCAGGTCTATTCCTTCTACTATGATATCCACTTATCTATAATATATCATCATCATCATCATGTGCCATACCAGTTGGCGTAGGTAATCATGTCCCTCCACAATCTTCTATCTACAGTGCATCGTATACGTGCTGTTGTTGACTGTTCTCCATGCCATGACACCAAGCTATCCAGTATTTTCTCTCTTTGTCGCCCACGATCTCTCTTTCCTTTTATTTTGCCAGTTGTAACCAAGTATTCCAACTTTCCTCTTCTCGTGATGTGCCCGAAAAATGTTGATTGCTTCTTTCTGTTGTTTTTAAGAGCTCCCCTTTTTATCTATAATATATACGGTACCAATTTACAATAGAGCGAACCTAAAGGCCGTCGACCCATTGACCTCATTAGTTCACTCACTAGCCATTGCACTGGCACGACATCCACATTTACAAACAGTATATTATATAAATAATAATAAATCATGATAGCAAATAATAATTAATATTAACAACGATGAGCAGACAGTTCCCATAGGCACTCACACAGTGTTACTAAATATAGCCACAATCAGACAAATAAGGACGGCGGGAAACCTTCGCCCGTATGTAGATCAATCTCTATCTAAGACACCCCGAACATCCTATACCCGCCCACCCAGCAGCTCTCATTCCCTGATTGGAAGTTGGAATCGAACCGCGTTTGTTTTGTTTTTTCCCTCCATTTTCTTTTTCAACCTGGATTTGATCTAATTCTGTCGAGGGGCTTGGATACAGGTCAAGGCTATTATCAACGTTCTGTGGTTATTGGGTTATTTTTAGATCAGGACATGGGTTTTCAAACGGTTATGTGTACAAGGGGGAAGATACTGTGCTATCCATTTTTGACAATCGAAACAAGAAAAAAAATAGTTCTTAAATGTTATGTAGAGCCTGTCTTAACATATGGATGTGAATCATGGACAATAGGACAACAAACAAGAAAATCACTGGAGGCTGTAGAAATGTGGTTTTACAGAAGATTGTTCAAGAGTAATGAGAGCGCTCTGAGAGAGGTCAAAGCAAAGAGAGAGCTGGTTTCCAATATTAGGAAGAAACAATCATTATTTTTTGACCATGTAATCTCTCTCTCTCTCTCTCTCTCTCTCTCTCTCTCTCTCTCTCTCTCTCTCTGCGATCAGAACTCAATCAGAGTAGGATTCCAGACTCTCACACGAAGTCAGCTGTCAGGTTAAGTGTGTTGATCGCCCCCACAGACAGAACATCACAATTAGAGTCTATCAGATCCACTCTGTTTAAACACCCGTTAAAACGTTGCACTGTGTTCTGCGCCAGTGGCCCAGTGCATCCGATTTCAGCCAGCATTTTATTCAGGTTTGCTTTCCTTAGCCTTTGATTGTCCCCAATCTTCCAGCAAGGCAGCAGATGATCTTTTCTGTAGGGGAATTCTGCCCTTAGACGGCCTTCCCAGGTTTACGAGCACCATCTGCCCGAGTCACTAGAGGTGACTAACACAGACATGCAGGCCATGTAATGAGAAGAGAACAACTGGAATATATTGTAATAACTGGGAAAATTGAGGGACGAAGAGATAGAGGGAAGCAAAGAGAAAAGATACCAGACAGCTTAAGAGAATGGCTTGGCAGAAGGTCAACAAATGAAATGATAAATAACTGTCGAGATCGAAAGTTGTGGAGAGACATGATCACGTACGCCAGCAGGGCCGGTACTTGATGATGTCCAAGGAAGGAATAGTACTCAAGTTTGTAGAATACTACCGCTAATAAGATCGATAGATTGGCACTTCCGGCAGGCTATGAGGCTCTCTTTTAATCACCATCATCATCAAGTACCGTGCCTGCTGGCGTAGGTGATCATGTCTCTCCACAACTTTCCATCTCGACAGTTATTTATCATTTCTGTTGTTGACCTTCTGCCAAGCCATTCTCTTAAGCTGTCTGGTATTTTTTCTCTTTGCTTCCCTCTATCTCTTCGTCCCTCAATTTCCCCAGTTGTTACAATATATTCCAGTTGTTCTCTTCTCATTACATGGCCAAGAAATTATTATTGTTTCTTCCTAATATTGGAAATTAGCTCTCTCTCTCTCTCTCTCTCTCTCTCTCACCCTCCCTCCCTCCCTCCCTCTCTCTCTCTCTCTCTCTCTCTCTCTCTCTCTCTCTTTGCTTTGGCCTCTTTCAGAACGTTGTCATTATTCTACTGAGCTCTCCATGGTATTCTCAATATTCTTCTGCCAAAAAAAAAAAAATGTTTTTATAGCCTCCAATAATTGTCTTGTCTGTTGTCCTATTGTCTATGATCCACATCCATATGTTAAGACTGGCTCTAAATGACATTTTAAGAAAATCTTTTAATAAAGGGCATTACATAACGTAATTAGTGAGTACATGGTAGCTGTTTACATCGAGTTCGGATATCTGCGCATTTCGGACAAATATATCTCACGTCAGCACATCTTTCAAGTACCGGGTTTGTCATCCCAGTTCGGTTCTTAGACGCCTGGCTGGAGCAGTTTACTTTCTAGAGGTACTGTTTGGAGGATGTGATGTATGATCTTGATGAGGTGTACTGGGTGTCCGATTAGCGCAATCGATAGCACGGCAACAGCCGGGGTTCGTACCCTGGCGAGGACACCTGGGTTTTACTAATTCCCTAAAAATTAGTACCTCTGAAGTCGGAGTAAATCTGCCTGCATGGCGAGGGGCATCCTGTAATGGGATAAAACAGACTTTACACGCAACATTCAGTCCCACAAAATTGAGTGGGTGGGACTTCGTCAGAGGTCAAAGCTGACGAAAGCGAACGTCTAACGAACGATGAGGTGTACTGACGCTGAGTCACAAGAGACTCTTGAGTCACCGAGTCGCTGACGCATTCACAGTACACGCCGTCTGTCTAGAGTTTATAAAGAATACCGGTCAGGTGGCGGTGATGTATGATCTTAGTGAAGTTCACTGACGCTGAGTCACAAGAGACTCTTGAGTCACCGAGTCGTTGACGCATGCACAGTACACGTCGTGTGTCTAGAGTTTATAAAGGATACCGGTCAGGTGGCGGTGATGTATGATCTTAGTGAAGTTCACTGACGCTGAGTCACAAGAGACTCTTGAGTCACCGAGTCGTTGACGCATGCACAGTACACGTCGTGTGTCTAGAGTTTATAAAGGATACCGGTCAGGTGTCGGAGCGTCATAAATGCATACAATCTGCGGTGGCAACAACAGGGGCGGCGCAACATTATCTGACCAAGATCTAGCAGTTCTACCTCCTCATGGTCTCCCCGGGCAACAGCATGCATCAAAACAGGCTGGCAGAGAGAAGGGAATTATTTCAGGGGGAGAGATCTGTTTACAACAGCCGGGGAAACAAATCACAAATAAACAACAGACAAAAGCAAAGAACAATAGACAGCCTGAAGCAGGATAGAACCCACAGTCCTCGACACTGCGACTTGCCACGAAAACAAATGCTAGAGCACACGGCCAACTAAGTTGCTATCATTGGCGGAGTCTTTCACACATGTGTACTCATGATTTATGGGAGACTTTATTTCATTCACCACATACAGTGACTAATTATTTCACTCACCACATACAGTGACTAATTATTTCACTCACCACATAGTGACTAGTTACTTCACTCACCACATACAGTGACTAGTTATTTCACTCACCACATACAGTGACTAGTTATTTCACTCACCACATACAGTGACTAGTTATTTCACTCACCACATACAGAGAATCGTTATTTCACTCACCACATACAGAGGAATCGTTATTTCACTCACCAAATACAGTGACTAGTTATTTCACTAACCACATACAGTGACTAGTTACTTCACTCACCACATACATTGACTAGTTACTTCACTCACCACATACAGTGACTAGTTACTTCACTCACCACATACAGTGACTAGTTACTTCACTCACCACATACAGTGACTAGTTATTTCACTCACCACATACAGTGACTAGTTATTTCACTCACCACATACAGTGACTAGTTACTTCACTCACCACATACAGTGACTAGTTACTTCACTCACCACATACAGTGACTAGTTACTTCACTCACCACATACAGTGACTAGTTACTTCACTCACCACATACAGTGACTAGTTACTTCACTCACCACATACAGTGACTAGTTACTTCACTCACCACATACAGTGACTTGTTACTTCACTCACCACATACAGTGACTAGTTACTTCACTCACCACATACAGTGACTAGTTACTTCACTCACCACATACAGTGACTAGTTACTTCACTCACCACATACAGTGACTAGTACTTCACTCACCACATACAGTGACTAGTTATTTCACTCACCACATACAGTGACTAGTTACTTCACTCACCACATACAGTGACTAGTTATTTCACTCACCACATACAGTGACTAGTTACTTCACTCACCACATACAGTGACTAGTTACTTCACTCACCACATACAGTGACTAGTTACTTCACTCACCACATACAGTGACTAGTTACTTCACTCACCACATACAGTGACTAGTTACTTCACTCACCACATACAGTGACTAGTTATTTCACTCACCACATACGGGGGCTCGTTATTTCACTCACCACATACAGTGACTAGTTATTTCACTCACCACATACAGTGACTAGTTACTTCACTCACCACATACAGTGACTAGTTACTTCACTCACCACATACAGTGACTAGTTACTTCACTCACCACATACAGTGACTAGTTACTTCACTCACCACATACAGTGACTAGTTACTTCACTCACCACATACAGTGACTAGTTACTTCACTCACCACATACAGTGACTAGTTACTTCACTCACCACATACAGTGACTAGTTACTTCACTCACCACATCCAGTGACTAGTTATTTCACTCACCACATACAGTGACTAGTTATTTCACTCACCACATACAGTGACTAGTTACTTCACTCACCACATACAGTGACTAGTTACTTCACTCACCACATACAGTGACTAGTTACTTCACTCACCACATACAGTGACTAGTTACTTCACTCACCACATACAGTGACTAGTTACTTCACTCACCACATACAGTGACTAGTTACTTCACTCACCACATACAGTGACTAGTTACTTCACTCACCACATACAGTGACTAGTTACTTCACTCACCACATACAGTGACTAGTTACTTCACTCACCACATACAGTGACTAGTTATTTCACTCACCACATACAGTGACTAGTTACTTCACTCACCACATACAGTGACTAGTTATTTCACTCACAACATACAGAGACTAGTTACTTCACTCACCACATACAGTGACTAGTTACTTCACTCACCACATACAGTGACTAGTTACTTCACTCACCACATACAGTGACTAGTTACTTCACTCACCACATACAGTGACTAGTTACTTCACTCACCACATACAGTGACTAGTTACTTCACTCACCACATACAGTGACTAGTTATTTCACTCACAACATACAGTAACTAGTTACTTCACTCACCACATACAGTGACTAGTTACTTCACTCACCACATACAGTGACTAGTTACTTCACTCACCACATACAGTGACTAGTTACTTCACTCACCACATACAGTGACTAGTTACTTCACTCACCACATACAGTGACTAGTTACTTCACTCACCACATACAGTGACTAGTTACTTCACTCACCACATACAGTGACTAGTTATTTCACTCACCACATACGGGGGCTCGTTATTTCACTCACCACATACAGTGACTAGTTATTTCACTCACCACATACAGTGACTAGTTACTTCACTCACCACATACAGTGACTAGTTACTTCACTCACCACATACAGTGACTAGTTACTTCACTCACCACATACAGTGACTAGTTACTTCACTCACCACATACAGTGACTAGTTACTTCACTCACCACATACAGTGACTAGTTATTTCTCTCTGGAGAAGAAAATCCCGAGTACGAACTCTTATAAAGGATGTTGGGAATTTCCACGTCGATTCCGTGGGTTTTTTTTTCGTGGCTTTACCGATGCCTGGCCTTCTGGGATAGCGGCGAAAAACAGGAAGTCCTGCGTGCACTAGCACACGTTAAACTCTTTACAGTTCTCTCTTTCTTTCTCACTGGTACCAAAACGGTGTCGTGGTTTATATCATTTGTCGTTCTTGAGCTGCTCGAACTGTCTAAATTAGTGATTTTCCTTTGTTGTTACATGTCTCTATCACTGCATCTATCCATCTTCTTCTTTTCTCTTTCTCACTGATACCTAAAAGGTGTCGTGGTTTATATCATTTGTCGTTCTTGAGCTGCTCGAACTGTCTGAATTAGTGATTTTCCTTTGTTGTTACATGTCTCTATCACTGCATCTATCCATCTTCTTCTTTTCTCTTTCTCACTGATACCTAAAAGGTGTCGTGGTTTATATCATTTGTCGTTCTTGAGCTGCTCGAACTGTCTGAATTAGTGATTTTCCTTTGTTGTTACATGTCTCTATCACTGCATCTATCCATCTTCTTCTTTTCTCTTTCTCACTGATACCTAAAAGGTGTCGTGGTTTATATCATTTGTCGTTCTTGAGCTGCTCGAACTGTCTGAATTAGTGATTTTCCTTTGTTGTTACATGTCTCTGTCACTGCATCTATCCATCTTCTTCTTTTCTCTTTCTCACTGATACCTAAAAGGTGTCGTGGTTTTATATCATTTGTCGTTCTTGAGCTGCTCGAACTGTCTGAATTAGTGATTTTCCTTTGTTGTTACATGTCTCTATCACTGCATCTATCCATCTTCTTCTGGGTCTTCCTCTTGATCGTTTTCCATGCATTCTCGAGAAGAACACCATTGATGGTGATTGGGAAGGATTCATTCTGACCAGGTGGCCAAACCATTTAAGTTGTTGTTGTTCTATATATTCTTGGCAGGGTTTTGTTGCTACCATTTTTCTTATGGTTTCATTTGGTATTATATCTCTTCTTGTGTTGTTTACATGTTTACATGGGAACAGAGTAGAAGCAGGCTATAAAGCCGCTGACTGTTAAGCAAATCTATCCATGCTGAAGGCGGATACGCCGGGCCGGAAGGGGCAGATATCGCGGGTTTTTACCATCAACTGGCGTTCGTAGACAGCGAGGCATTCCTCACTTGACGGGTAAACACCGAAGAAGAAAAAGAAAGGCACAACCCGGGCCGTAGAAACGTAGATGATTTCAGAGGAAGAGCTATGTTTACAGCACTCGGAAAATAAAAAATGACAAATAATCAACAACAGGAAACAAATAAAGAACAGTATATGGACCGAAGCAGGATCGAACCCGTACTCAGTGGCACAGCGCGTTGCCACGAAAAGCCAAACACTAGAGAACACTGCCACTCAGCTAACTTTTTTCTTCTGTTGTTGATTAGTCATTTTGTCCGAGTACTGTAAACATACCTCTTCCTCTGAAATGATTCGCTGATTATCGCCTCGGAAGTTTCCCTCTATAATAATATTCATTTATTATTTGTCTCTGTAGAAACATAAGAAGGTCTAAGTCCAACCCAACAGGTTTGAGAACCACCGGGACTAAAATACATTTTCCATTGACGCGTTTAGTCCAGCAGAAATCGGAGCAGGAAAACATGGGTGGAGAATATCCGAGCGGGAAATAAGATGGAGAATATACATGTTCTAGTGACGTCACATGTGACAACAAGTGGCTGCTGTCCAGAAAGAGACCTTCTTGATGTTTGACTCGTCACATTAAAGAGAGGCCGTAACGGCCACAGAAACAAGGCCAGACACAGCACTGACAGCACCACTATAGGTCAAAGGTCATAGACTTCTTGCCCACTTATTGGTGCACTGTTTTCCACCTTTCGATCCAGTGCGCAGATCCTTGCACGGAACAGCTTCACAAAAATAGATATAACTGCAATAATGAATAAACAAGTTCGCACGCAGTAATCAGCTGGATCATCAAGCATAGAGTGGCCACTAATGACCGTTGTAAAAGGGATGACGTCTTCATCACGTGAGAGGCAGTAACTTACTGAAACCAGACGAGCTGGTGTGAAAGGTAAAAGAATTGTAACCAAGCATTCACTTACATTTAGGAATGATATCGTGCTATAATCTACATTTAGGAATGACGCCGTTCTACAATCTACATTTAGGAAAAACGCCGTTCTATAATCTACATTTAGGAATGACACCGTTATATAATCTACATTTAGGAATGACGCCGTTCTACAGTCTACAGTTAGGAATGATGCCGTTCTATAATCTACATTTAGGATATCAAGCTATAAACTATATATAGGAGTGGGACCGTGCTATAAACTACATTCAGGAGTGGGGCAGCGTTATAAACTACATTTAGGATCGGGGCGGGACTATTATAAGCAACATTTAGGAGCGGATCCACGGTATTATAAGCAACATTTAGGAGCGGGACAGCGCTATTATAAGCTACTTTTAGAAGCGGGGTTATTATACACTACATTTAGGAGCGGGACAGCGCTATTATAAGCTACTTTTAGAAGCGGGGTTATTATACACTACATTTAGGAGCGGGACAGCGCTATTATAAGCTACTTTTAGAAGCGGGGTTAATATACACCACATTTAGGAGCGGGACAGCGCTATTATAAGCTACTTTTAGAAGCGGGGTTATTATACACTACGTTTAGGAGTGGGACAGCGCTATTTTAAGCTACTTTTAGAAGCGGGGTTATTATACACTACATTTAGGAGCGGGACAGCGCTATTATAAGCTACTTTTAGAAGCGGAGTTAATATACACCACATTTAGGAGCGGGACAGCGCTATTATAAGCTACTTTTAGAAGCGGGGTTATTATACACTACGTTTAGGAGTGGGACAGCGCTATTTTAAGCTACTTTTAGAAGCGGGGTTATTATACACTACAATTAGGAGTGGGACAGCGCTATTTTAAGCTACTTTTAGAGGCGGGGTTATTATACACTACATTTAGGAGTGGGACAGCGCTATTTTAAGCTACTTTTAGAAGCGGGGTTATTATACACTACATTTAGGAGTGGGACAGCGCTATTATAAACTACTTTTAGAGGCGGGGTTATTATACACTACATTTAGGAGTGGGACAGCGCTATTTTAAGCTACTCTTAGAAGCGGGGTTATTATACACTACATTTAGGAGTGGGACAGCGCTATTATAAACCACTTTTAGAGGCGGGGTTATTATACACTACATTTAGGAGTGGGACAGCGCTATTTTAAGCTACTTTTAGAGGCGGGGTTATTATACACTACATTTAGGAGTGGGACAGCGCTATTTTAAGCTACTTTTAGAGGCGGGGTTATTATACACTACATTTAGGAGTGGGACAGCGCTATTATAAGCAACATTTAAGAGTGGGACAGCGCTCTTTTAAGCTACTTTTAGAGGCGGGGTTATTATACACTACATTTAGGAGTTGGACAGCGCTATTTTAAGCTACTTTTAGAGTCGGGGTTATTATACACTACATTTAGGAGTGGGACAGCGCTATTTTAAGCTACTTTTAGAAGCGGGGTTATTATACACTACATTTAGGAGTGGGACAGCGCTATTATAAGCTACTTTTAGAGGCGGGGTTATTATACACTACATTTAGGAGTGGGACAGCGCTATTTTAAGCTACTTTTAGAAGCGGGGTTATTATACACTACATTTAGGAGTGGGACAGCGCTATTTTAAGCTACTTTTAGAAGCGGGGTTATTATACACTACATTTAGGAGTGGGACAGCGCTATTTTAAGCTACTTTTAGAAGCGGGGTTATTATACACTACATTTAGGAGTGGGACAGCGCTATTATAAACTACTTTTAGAGGCGGGGTTATTATACACTACATTTAGGAGTGGGACAGCGCTATTTTAAGCTACTTTTAGAGGCGGGGTTATTATACACTACATTTAGGAGTGGGACAGCGCTATTATAAGCAACATTTAGGAGTGGGACAGCGCTAATTTAAGCTACTTTTAGAGGCGGGGTTATTATACACTACATTTAGGAGTGGGACAGCGCTATTTTAAGCTACTTTTAGAAAGGGGGTTATTATACACTACATTTAGGAGTAGGACAGCGCTATTTTAAGCTACTTTTAGAGGCGGGGTTATTATACACTACATTTAGGAGCGGGAGAGCGCTATTTTAAGTCACTTTTAGAGGCGGGGTCATTATACACTACATTGAGGAGTGGGACAGAGCTATTTTATGCTACTTTTAGAGGTGGGGTTAATATACACTACATTTAGGAGTGGGACAGCGCTATTATAAGCAACATTTAGGAGTGGGACAGCGCTATTTTAAGTTACTTTTAGAGGCGGGGTTATTATACACTATATTTAGGAGTAGGACAGCGCTATTTTAAGCTACTTTTAGAAGGGGGGTTATTATACACTACATTTAGGAGTGGGACAGCGCTATTTTAAGCTACTTTTAGAGGCGGGGTTATTATACACTACATTTAGGAGCGGGGCAGCGCTATTATAATCAACATTTAGGAGTGGGACAGCGCTATTTTAAGCTACTTTTAGAAGGGGGGTTATTATACACTACATTTAGGAGTGGGACAGCGCTATTTTAAGCTACTTTTAGAGGCGGGGTTATTATACACTACATTTAGGAGTGGGACAGCGCTATTTTAAGCTACTTTTAGAAGGGGGTTATTATACACTACATTTAGGAGCGGGACAGCGCTATTATAAGCAACATTTAGGAGTGGGACAGCGCTATTTTAAGTTACTTTTAGAGGCGGGGTTATTATACACTACATTTAGGAGTGGGACAGCGCTCTTTTAAGCTACTTTTAGAAGGGGGGTTAATATACACTACATTTAGGAGCGGGAGAGCGCTATTTTAAGCTACTTTTAGAAGGGGGGGGGGGTTAATATACACTACATTTAGGAGTGGGACAGCGCTATTTTAAGCTACTTTTAGAAGGGGGGTTAATATACACTACATTTAGGAGCGGGGCAGCGCTATTTTAAGCTACTTTTAGAAGGGGGGGTTATTATACACTACATTTAGGAGTGGGACAGCGCTATTTTAAGCTACTTTTAGAAGGGGGGTTATTATACACTACATTTAGGAGCGGGACAGCGCTATTATAAGCCATATTTAGGAGTGGGACAGCGCTATTATAAGCAACATTTAGGAGTGGGACAGCGCTATTATAAGCAACATTTAGGAGTGGGACAGCGCTATTTTAAGTTACTTTTAGAGGCGGGGTTATTATACACTACATTTAGGAGTAGGACAGCGCTATTTTAAGCTACTTTTAGAGGCGGGGTTATTATACACTACATTTAGGAGCGGGACAGCGCTATTATAAGCAACATTTAGGAGTGGGGGACAGCGCTATTATAAGCAACATTTAGGAGTGGGACAGCGCTATTTTAAGCTACTTTTAGAAGGGGGGTTATTATACACTACATTTAGGAGTGGGACAGCGCTATTTTAAGCTACTTTTAGAAGGGGGGTTATTATATACTACATTTAGGAGCGGGACAGCGCTATTATAAGCAACATTTAGGAGTGGGACAGCGCTATTTTAAGTTACTTTTAGAGGCGGGGTTATTATACACTACATTTAGGAGTGGGACAGCGCTATTTTAAGCTACTTTTGGAAGGGGGGTTAATATACACTACATTTAGGAGCGGGAGAGCGCTATTTTAAGCTACTTTTAGAAGGGGGGGGTTAATATACACTACATTTAGGAGTGGGACAGCGCTATTTTATGCTACTTTTAGAAGGGGGGTTAATATACACTACATTTAGGAGCGGGGCAGCGCTATTTTAAGCTACTTTTAGAAGGGGGGTTATTATACACTACATTTAGGAGTGGGACAGCGCTATTTTAAGCTACTTTTAGAAGGGGGGTTATTATACACTACATTTAGGAGCGGGACAGCGCTATTATAAGCCATATTTAGGAGTGGGACAGCGCTATTATAAGCAACATTTAGGAGTGGGACAGCGCTATTATAAGCAACATTTAGGAGTGGGACAGCGCTATTTTAAGTTACTTTTAGAAGGGGGGTTATTATACACTACATTTAGGAGTGGGACAGCGCTATTTTAAGCTACTTTTAGAGGCGGGGTTATTATACACTACATTTAGGAGTGGGACAGCGCTATTTTAAGCTACTTTTAGAAGGGGGGTTATTATACACTACATTTAGGAGCGGGACAGCGCTATTATAAGCAACATTTAGGAGTGGGACAGCGCTATTTTAAGTTACTTTTAGAGGCGGGGTTATTATACACTACATTTAGGAGTGGGACAGCGCTCTTTTAAGCTACTTTTAGAAGGGGGGTTAATATACACTACATTTAGGAGCGGGAGAGCGCTATTTTAAGCTACTTTTAGAAGGGGGGGGGGTTAATATACACTACATTTAGGAGTGGGACAGCGCTATTTTAAGCTACTTTTAGAAGGGGGTTAATATACACTACATTTAGGAGCGGGGCAGCGCTATTTTAAGCTACTTTTAGAAGGGGGGGTTATTATACACTACATTTAGGAGTGGGACAGCGCTATTTTAAGCTACTTTTAGAAGGGGGTTATTATACACTACATTTAGGAGCGGGACAGCGCTATTATAAGCCATATTTAGGAGTGGGACAGCGCTATTATAAGCAACATTTAGGAGTGGGACAGCGCTATTATAAGCAACATTTAGGAGTGGGACAGCGCTATTTTAAGTTACTTTTAGAGGCGGGGTTATTATACACTACATTTAGGAGTAGGACAGCGCTATTTTAAGCTACTTTTAGAGGCGGGGTTATTATACACTACATTTAGGAGCGGGACAGCGCTATTATAAGCAACATTTAGGAGTGGGGGACAGCGCTATTATAAGCAACATTTAGGAGTGGGACAGCGCTATTTTAAGCTACTTTTAGAAGGGGGGTTATTATACACTACATTTAGGAGTGGGACAGCGCTATTTTAAGCTACTTTTAGAAGGGGGGTTATTATATACTACATTTAGGAGCGGGACAGCGCTATTATAAGCAACATTTAGGAGTGGGACAGCGCTATTTTAAGTTACTTTTAGAGGCGGGGTTATTATACACTACATTTAGGAGTGGGACAGCGCTATTTTAAGCTACTTTTGGAAGGGGGGTTAATATACACTACATTTAGGAGCGGGAGAGCGCTATTTTAAGCTACTTTTAGAAGGGGGGGGGTTAATATACACTACATTTAGGAGTGGGACAGCGCTATTTTATGCTACTTTTAGAAGGGGGGTTAATATACACTACATTTAGGAGCGGGGCAGCGCTATTTTAAGCTACTTTTAGAAGGGGGGTTATTATACACTACATTTAGGAGTGGGACAGCGCTATTTTAAGCTACTTTTAGAAGGGGGGTTATTATACACTACATTTAGGAGCGGGACAGCGCTATTATAAGCCATATTTAGGAGTGGGACAGCGCTATTATAAGCAACATTTAGGAGTGGGACAGCGCTATTATAAGCAACATTTAGGAGTGGGACAGCGCTATTTTAAGTTACTTTTAGAGGCGGGGTTATTATACACTACATTTAAGAGTAGGACAGCGCTATTTTAAGCTACTTTTAGAAGGGGGGTTATTATACACTACATTTAGGAGTGGGACAGCGCTATTTTAAGCTACTTTTAGAGGCGGGGTTATTATACACTACATTTAGGAGCGGGACAGCGCTATTATAAGCAACATTTAGGAGTGGGACAGCGCTATTTTAAGCTACTTTTAGAAGGGGGGTTATTATACACTACATTTAGGAGTGGGACAGCGCTATTTTAAGCTACTTTTAGAGGCGGGGTTATTATACACTACATTTAGGAGCGGGACAGCGCTATTTTAAGCTACTTTTAGAAGGGGGGTTATTATACACTACATTTAGGAGCGGGACAGCGCTATTATAAGCAACATTTAGGAGTGGGACAGCGCTATTTTAAGTTACTTTTAGAGGCGGGGTTATTATACACTACATTTAGGAGTGGGACAGCGCTATTTTAAGCTACTTTTAGAAGGGGGGTTAATATACACTACATTTAGGAGCGGGACAGCGCTATTTTAAGCTACTTTTAGAAGGGGGGTTAATATACACTACATTTAGGAGTGGGACAGCGCTATTTTAAGCTACTTTTAGAAGGGGGGTTAATATACACTACATTTAGGAGCGGGGCAGCGCTATTTTAAGCTACTTTTAGAAGGGGGGTTATTATACACTACATTTAGGAGTGGGACAGCGCTATTTTAAGCTACTTTTAGAAGGGGGGTTATTATACACTACATTTAGGAGCGGGACAGCGCTATTATAAGCCATATTTAGGAGTGGGACAGCGCTATTATAAGCAACATTTAGGAGTGGGACAGCGCTATTATCAGCAACATTTAGGAGTGGGACAGCGCTATTTTAAGTTACTTTTAGAGGCGGGGTTATTATACACTACATTTAGGAGTGGGACAGCGCTATTTTAAGCTACTTTTAGAAGGGGGGTTAATATACACTACATTTAGAAGTGGTACAGCGCTATTTTAAGCTACTTTTAGAGGCGGGGTTATTATACACTACATTTAGGAGTGGGACAGCGCTATTTTAAGCTACTTTTAGAAGGGGGGTTAATATATACTACATTTATATATATATACATGGGGATTGTACATGGGGTGTCAGTGAGTAACGATCACTACAAGCACGGATATGTGGCCACATACACACCAACTCTTGAACTTTGATCTCGATAAAATGAAGTTGGTTGTAATTGGTAGCTAGAGCGTCCACAATAGTTAGTATCAGAGAGAAAACATGACTCGCAGTACAACAATCAGACCTGGCACTTGAGTCAGCGACTGAATACAGTCACCTGACTACAGAACAACCAATGGAAAGAGAGAACAAGTCAATAATATATGAAATAGATAACGATCGATTAGAAAGATATAACAATAATCAAGTCAGCTAATAATGAAACAAACAAACGAAAGAAGAGATCATTTGTTTTACGTGCGTCAAAAGACAGAGAGGGTTGTAAAGAACAATAATGGAAGGTATGGTTCCTGGGCGACTATTTAGGGGCACACCAAGGCGAAGGTGGTTCCAAGACATCAAGGAGACCTTGAACATAACAACAGAAGAAGTGGAAGATAGGCTTAGAGACATAGATTCTTTCAGATGGGCTGTGGTGAATGTAACGTTCTGTGGGAGATCTGGCTAGAGACAGAGATTCTTTCAGACGGGCTGTGGTGAATGTAACGTTCTGTGGGAGATCTGGCTAGAGACAGAGATTCTTTCAGATGGGCTGTGGTGAATGTAACGTTCTGTGGGAGATCTGGCTAGAGACAGAGATTCTTTCAGATGGGCTGTGGTGAATGCAACGTTCTCTAGGAGATCTGGCTAGAGACAGAGATTCTTTCAGATGGGCTGTGGTGAATGCAACGTTCTGTGGGAGATCTGGCTAGAGACAGAGATTCTTTCAGATGGGCTGTGGTGAATGCAACGTTCTGTGGGAGATCTGGCTAGAGACAGAGATTCTTTCAGATGGGCTGTGGTGAATGCAACGTTCTGTGGGAGATCTGGCTAGAGACAGAGATTCTTTCAGACGGGCTGTGGTGAATGCAACGTTCTGTGGGAGATCTGGCTAAAGACAGAGATTCTTTCAGACGGGATGTGGTGAATGCAACGTTCTGTGGGAGATCTGGCTAGAGACAGAGATTCTTTCAGACGGGCTGTGGTGAATGCAACGTTCTGTGGGAGATCTGGCTAGAGACAGAGATTCTTTCAGACGGGCTGTGGTGAATGCAACGTTCTGCAAGGGGTATGCGACCTGATGCTGATGAAGAAGAGAACAAACATAGCAGTTAAGAGAGACACAGTAAAGAAAGAAGATATAACAGTAAACAGATACATACGGCCACTGCTGAGGTCTTGACAGATGTTAGGAGGTAACGAGAAACGATGATAAGTCAGGAACAATATATTCGAGCGTCTGATGCTGTTTTACTGAGCAGTTTTTCTCGTGGCTGAGTGTGCCAATATTGGATTGCCAAATACGACCTCAGGAAATGTACCAGTAAAAAACCAGCGGATAATGAGATACAGCGAAGACGATGACGCTGGATAGGACACACACTACGGAAGCCAAATGAGAGAATTACACAACAGGCCCTTTTTGGAATCCGCAGGGGAAAAGACAAAAAGGAAGACCAAGGCATTATTGGAGAAGACAGATAGAATCAGAGATGAAGATGATGGGGAAGACATGGAATTATCTTAAAAGAATGGCAACAAACAGAACAACTTGGAAAGTGTTTGTTGAAGACCTATGCTCCACTGGGAGCTAAGAAGGAAGAGGAAGGAGAATTACACAACAGGCCCTTTTTGGAATCCGCAGGGGAAAAGATAAAAAGGAAGACCAAGGAATTATTGGAGAAGACAGATAGAATCAGAGATGAAGATGATGGGGAAGACATGGAATGATCTTAAAAGAATGGCAAAAAACAGAACAACTTGGAAAGTGTTTGTTGAAGACCTATGCTCCACTGGGAGCTAAGAAGGAAGAGGAAGTAGAAGAAGAAGAAGTAGAAGAAGAAGAAGTAGAAGAAGAAGAAGTAGAAGACGAAGAAATACGACCTCAGAATCAACAAGATGTATTTGATGTGCTTGGCGTCATCTCCTTTCTCCTGCATCTTTTCGTTTTCTGATTTGAACATGACATCTTCCTCGAATGTTGCCGTGCTCTTTCCTTCTCTGTCCTCCATGTGCTACGATCTGGTGCCAGACTGTCCCAGCTTGGTAGAGAACTCCCTCAAGGAAGTCCTGCAAACATCCTTATATCTCAGCACTGTTCTGCCATGTGGTCTCCTTCCGTAAACAAGTTCGCCATACAATATTTATTGAGGGGTACGATAGTTGTCCACTCTTTTCACGTGACCCATCCACCTTAATCTTGGACTCCTACAGATATAACTGATTGGGGCTCTTGCCGACTTCTTGGCTAGGTATGGTCCGTTCAACATAAGTGGCTAGGTATGGTCCGTTCAACATAAGTGGCTAGGTATGGTCCGTTCAACATAAGTGGCTAGGTATGGTCCGTTCAACATAAGTGGCTAGGTATGGTCCGTTCAACATAAGTGGCTAGGTATGGTCCGTTCAACATAAGTGGCTAGGTATGGTCCGTTCAACATAAGTGGCTAGGTATGGTCCGTTTAGCATAAGTGGCTAGGTATGCTCCGTTCAACATAAGTGGCTAGGTATGGTCCGTTCAACATAAGTGGCTAGGTATGCTCCGTTCAACATAAGTGGCTAGGTATGGTCCGTTCAACATAAGTGGCTAGGTATGGTCCGTTCAACATAAGTGGCTAGGTATGGTCCGTTCAACATAAGTGGCTAGGTATGGTCCGTTCAACATAAGTGGCTAGGTATGCTCCGTTCAACATAAGTGGCTAGGTATGGTCCGTTCAACATAAGTGGCTAGGTATGGTCCGTTCAACATAAGTGGCTAGGTATGGTCCGTTCAACATAAGTGGCTAGGTATGGTCCGTTCAACATAAGTGGCTAGGTATGGTCCGTTCAACATAAGTGGCTAGGTATGCTCCGTTCAACATAAGTGGCTAGGTATGGTCCGTTCAACATAAGTGGCTAGGTATGGTCCGTTCAACATAAGTGGCTAGGTATGGTCCGTTCAACATAAGTGGCTAGGTATGGTCCGTTCAACATAAGTGGCTAGGTATGGTCCGTTCAACATAAGTGGCTAGGTATGGTCCGTTCAACATAAGTGGCTAGGTATGGTCCGTTCAACATAAGTGGCTAGGTATGCTCCGTTCAACATAAGTGGCTAGATATGGTCCGTTCAACATAAGTGGCTAGGTATGGTCCGTTCAACATAAGTGGCTAGATATGGTCCGTTCAACATAAGGCTAAGTCTTCTACGTTAAATTAGATCGCAATTGCCATCCGAAATGATAGTGGCAATTGTCTTCTTCTTTTGTTTGGTTTACGTGCGCTGTTGTTTGCTCGAATTTTTACTGGAGAGTCTCTTGTGGTACAGACATAACAGAAGAGTAAACATATAACAGAAGAGTAAACATATAACAGAAGAGTAAACACATAACAGAAGAGTAAACACATAACAGAAGTGTAAACACATAACAGAAGAGTAAACATATAACAGAAGAGTAAACATATAACAGAAGAGTAAACATATAACAGAAGAGTAAACATATAACAGAAGAGTAAACATATAACAGAAGAGTAAACATATAACAGAAGAGTAAACACATAACAGAAGAGTAAACATATAACAGAAGAGTAAACACATAACAGAAGAGTAAACGTATAACAGAAGAGTAAACACATAACAGAAGAGTAAGCATATAACAGAAGAGTAAACACATAACAGAAGTATAAATAGACATAACAGAAGAATAAACGCATAACAGAAGTGTAAACAGACATAAGATGACAGTAAACAGATAACAGTAGTCCATAGAGTTGGCAAGAGTAACGAGATACCGCAACAGATCAAAGAAATAGTAAAAGTCAAAAGAGCTATCAATAGAAGAATCAAACCTAACCATTTACAACAGCCTAACAAGCAGATGAAGGGAGCCGTTATAGCTCAGTGGTTAGTGAACTGGACTACAAAGGACAAGGGGTAGGGTTCGATCCCAACCGACGGCTTTCGGGTTCACCCTGCCTTAAATGGGTACTGGATTTTTTTTTTGGGAAAGTAAAGCGGCACGGGCGTGATACCGACCACATTACCCCAAAAATCATGTGCCGAAGGTCTGTAAAATCTATGGTCACTAACACCATATTCCCTATACGCCGCTACTTGGCGTGACGGGGGTACTTTTTACTAACAAGCAGATGGCTCAACAAAGGTAGTAACCGCGCAAAGATATAGGAGAAGAGTTATCACACCTAACGATGCTAACAGTTTAGAACCAGATGGAGTAAACAAACACAGCAAATATCAACAGTGGCCAAGGGAGATATCAAATAAATACGAGAACACAGCAGATATCAACAGTGGCCAAGGGAGATATCAAATAAATACGAGAACACAGCAGAGATCAACAGTGGCCAAGGGAGATATCAAATAAATACGAGAACACAGCAGAGATCAACAGTGGCCAAGGGAGATATCAAATAAATACGAGAACACAGCAGATATCAACAGTGGTCAAGGGAGATATCAAATAAATACGGGAACAGAGCAGATACAACAGTGGTCAAGGGAGATACCAAATAAATACGGGAACAAAGCAGATATCAACAGTGGCCAAGGGAGATATTAAATAAATACGGGAACACAGCAGATATCAACAGTGGCCAAGGGAGATATCAAATAAATACGGGAACACAGCAGATAACAGTGGCCAAGGGAGATATCAAATAAATACGAGAACACAGCAGATATCAACAGTGGCCAAGGGAGATATCAAATAAATACGAGAACACAGCAGATATCAACAATGGCCAAGGGAGATATCAAATAAATACTGGAACACAGCAGATATCAATAGTGGCCAAGGGAGATATCAAATAAATACGGGAACAGAGCAGATATCAAGTGGCCAAGGAAGATATCAAATAAATACGGGAACACAGCAGATATCAACAGTGGCCAAGGGAGATATCAAATAAATACTGGAACACAGCAGATATCAACAGTGGCCAAGGGAGATATCAAATAAATACTGGAACACAGCAGATATCAACAGTGGTCAAGGGAGATATCAAATAAATACGGGAACAGAGCAGATATCAAGTGGCCAAGGAAGATATCAAATAAATACGGGAACACAACAGATATCAACAGTGGCCAAGGGAGATATCAAATAAATACGGGAACAGAGCAGATATCAAGTGGCCAAGGGAGATATCAAATAAATACGGGAACACAGCAGATATCAACAGTGGCCAAGGGAGATGTCAAATAAATACGGGAACAGAGCAGATATCAAGTGGCCAAGGGAGATATCAAATAAATACGGGAACACAGCAGATATCAACAGTGGCCAAGGGAGATATCAAATAAATACTGGAACACAGCAGATATCAACAGTGGCCAAGGGAGATATCAGATAAATACGAGAACACAGCAGATATCAACAGTGGCCAAGGGAGATATCAAATAAAAAAGAGAACACAGCATATATCAACAGTGGCCAAGGGAGATATCAAATAAATACGAGAACAGAGCAGATATCAACAGTGGCCAAGGGAGATATCAAATAAATACTGGAACAGAGCAGATATCAACAGTGGTTAATGGAGATATCAAATAAATACGGGAACACAGCAGATATCAACAGTGGCCAAGGGAGATATCAAATAAATACGAGAACACAGCAGATAGCAACAGTGGCCAAGGGAGATATCAAATAAATACGAGAACACAGCATATATCAACAGTGGCCAAGGGAGATATCAAATAAATACGAGAACACAGCAGATATCAACAGTGGCCAAGGGAGATATCAAATAAATACGGGAACAGAGCAGATATCAAGTGGCCAAGGGAGATATCAAATAAATACGGGAACACAGCAGATATCAACAGTGGCCAAGGAAGATATCAAATAAATACGGGAACACAGCAGATATCAACAGCGGCCAAGGGAGATATTAAACAATGCAATAACTCTGCCAACTTGTTATTCCCGACAAAGTAACTTTGCTGGCATGTGATTCAAGCACAGACACCACATGACCAGTGAAAAGAGCCAAACAATGTATGGGAATGTATTAAGACACAATTACTTGTACCGGAATGCCTTATTCTCCAGCGCTAGCCAATGACATATGCCAAAATGCTTGCGCTACTTGACACACACACAAACATAACATTAATAACATAACTAGTTTGTGCGGTTAGACCCAATATCTTCTTCTTGTCCTTCCTCATTGCCTTTCAGTGTCGGAGACGGGGGTACTCCTAGCGTGCTGTTATGTCTCCTATCATGCTGTTATGTCTCCTATCATGCTGTTATGTCTCCTATCATGCTGTTATGTCTCCTATCATGCTGTTGTGTCTCCTATAATGCTGTTGTGTCTCCTATCATGCTGTTATGTTTCCTATCATGCTGTTATGTCTCCTATCATGCTGTTATGTCTGCTATCATGATGTTGTGTCTCCTATAATGCTGTTGTGTCTCCTATCATGCTGATGTGTCTCCTATCATGCTGTTATGTCTCCTGTCATGCTGTTGTGTCTCCTATAATGCTGTTGTGTCTCCTATCATGCTGTTATGTCTCCTATCATGCTGTTATGTCTCCAATCATGCTGTTATGACTCCTATAATATCCTGCTGTTATGTCTCCTATGATATCATGCTTTTATGTCTCCTATCATACTGTTATGTCTCCTATCATGCTGTTGTGTCTCCTATCATGCTGTTATGTCTCCTATCATGCTGTTGTGTCTCCTATCATACTGTTGTGTCTCCTATCATGCTGTTATGTCTCCTGTCATGCTGTTGTGTCTCCTGTCATGCTGTCGTGTCTCATATCATGCTGTCGTGTCTCATATCATGCTGTCGTGTCTCCTATCATGCTGTTGTGTCTCCTATCATGCTGTTGTGTCTCCTATCATACTGTTGTGTCTCCTATCATGCTGTTGTGTCTCCAATCATGCTGTTATGTCTCCTGTCATGCTGTTGTGTCTCCTATCATGATGTTATGTCTCCTATCATGCTGTTATGTCTCCTATCATGCTGTCGTGTCTCATATCATGATGTTGTGTCTCCTATCATGCTGTTATGACTCCTATCATGCTGTTGTGTCTCCTATCATGCTGTTGTGTCTCCTATCAAACTGTTGTGTCTCCTATCATGCTGTCGTGTCTCCTATCATGCTGTTGTGTCTCCTATCATGCTGTTATGTCTCATATCATGCTGTTGTGTCTCCTATCATACTGTTATGTCTCCTATCATGCTGTCATGTCTCATATCATGCTGTTGTGTCTCCTATCATGCTGTTGTGTCTCCTATCATGCTGTTGTGTCTCCTATCATGCTATTGTGTCCCTATTATGCTATTGTGTCTCCTATCATGCTATTGTGTCTCCTATCATGCTGTTGTGTCTCCTATCATGCTATTGTGTCTCCTATCATGCTATTGTGTCTCCTATCATGCTATTGTGTCTCCAATCATGCTATTGTGTCTCCTATCATGCTATTGTGTCTCCTATCATGCTATTGTGTCTCCAATCATGCTGTTATGTCTCCTATCATGCTGTTGTGTCTCCTATCATGATGTTATGTCTCCTATCATGCTGTCATGTCTCATATCATGCTGTCATGTCTCATATCATGCTGTCATGTCTCCTATCATGCTGTTGTGTCTCCTATCATGCTGTTGTGTCTCCTATCATGCTGTTGTGTCTCCTATCATGCTGTTGTGTCTCCTATCATGCTGTTGTGTCTCCTATCATGCTGTTGTGTCTCCTATCATGCTGTTGTGTCTCCTATCATGCTATTGTGTCTCCTATCATGCTATTGTGTCTCCTATCATGTTATTGTGTCTCCTATCATGCTATTGTGTCTCCTATCATGCTGTCATGTCTCCTTATGTTTATAGATTAATTTTGTCGACAGATCATCTCCACTGCACATACAACCCCATAGTGCTCAGATCCTGTCATCAAAACGCTCACATACGAAGCACACCGGCAGACACTAGCAAAACCACTGAAGACGGGTGTCAGCTCAGATGTACGAACTCCGTGACATCGGTGAAGGTCTTGTCCCAACCGCCTTTTTCGCCTCCTACAACATGCGAGGCAGTGACATTGTCTGCCCTCACCGTGGGCCCCGGTAGCCCCACGAGCGTGTCCGTTCTCATGTCCCCACCCCCCCCACACGAGCGTGTCCGTTCTTATGTCCCCACCCCCCCCACGAGCGTGTCCGTTCTCATGTCCCCCCCCCACACGAGCGTGTCCGTTCTCATGTCCCCACCCCTCCCCACGAGCGTGTCCGTTCTCATGCCCCCCCCACGAGCGTGTCCGTTCTCATGTCCCCACCCCCCCACGAGCGTGTCCGTTCTCATGTCCCCCCCCACGAGCGTGTCCGTTCTCATGTCCCCACCCCCCCCCACGAGCGTGTCGGTTCTCATGCCCCCCCCACGAGCGTGTCCGTTCTCATGTCCCCCCCCCACGAGCGTGTCCGTTCTCATGTCCCCACCCCCCCCCACGAGCGTGTCGGTTCTCATGCCCCCCCCACGAGCGTGTCCGTTCTCATGCCCCCCCCCACGAGCGGGTGTCCGTTCTCATGTCCCCACCCCCCCCACGAGCGTGTCCGTTCTCATGTCCCCACCCCCCCCCCACGAGCGTGTCCGTTCTCATGCCCCCCCACGAGCGTGTCCGTTCTCATGCCCCCCCCCCACGAGCGGGTGTCCGTTCTCATGTCCCCACCCCCCCCCACGAGCGTGTCCGTTCTCATGCCCCCCCCCACGAGCGTGTCCGTTCTCATGCCCCCCCCCACGAGCGTGTCCGTTCTCATGCCCCCCCACGAGCGGGTGTCCGTTCTCATGTCCCCCCCCCACGAGCGTGTCCGTTCTCATGTCCCCCCCCCACGAGCGTGTCCGTTCTCATGCCCCCCCCCCCACGAGCGTGTCCGTTCTCATGTCCCCCCCCCCCACGAGCGTGTCCGTTTTCATGCCCACCCCCCCACGAGCGGGTGTCCGTTCTCATGCCCCCCCCCCCACGAGCGGGTGTCCGTTCTCATGTCCCCACCCCCCCCACGAGCGGGTGTCCGTTCTCATGTCCCCACCCCCCACGAGCGTGTCCGTTCTCATGCCCCCCCACGAGCGGGTGTCCGTTCTCATGTCCCCCCCCCACGAGCGGGTGTCCGTTCTCATGCCCCCCCCCCCCCACGAGCGGGTGTCCGTTCCCATGCCGCCCTCCATACACAAGCCAGTGTTATAGTCCGTTCCCATGGTTCCCCCCACACAAGCGAGTGTTATAGTCCGTTCCCATGGTTCCCCCCACACAAGCGAGTGTTATAGTCCGTTCCCATGGTCCCCACCCCACCCACACAAGCGAGTGTTATAGTCCGTTCCCATGGTTCCCCCCACACAAGCGAGTGTTATAGTCCGTTCCCATGGTCCCCACCCCACCCACACAAGCGAGTGTTATAGTCCGTTCCCATATACCCCCCCCCCCACACACGAGTGTTATAGTCCGTTCCCATATACCCCCCCACACACGAGTGTTATAGTCCGTTCCCATATACCCCCCCACACACGAGTGTTATAGTCCGTTCCCATGCCCCCCCCATACACAAGGGAGTGTTATAGTCCGTTCCCATATACCCCCCCACACGAGTGTTATAGTCCGTTCCCATGCCCCCCCTCCATACACAAGCCAGTGTTATAGTCCGTTCCCATGGTTCCCCCCACACAAGCGAGTGTTATAGCCAGTTCCCATGGTCCCCCCCCCCACACAAGCGAGTGTAATAGTCCGTTCCCATATACCCCCCCCACACGAGTGTTATAGTCCGTTCCCATGCCCCCCCCCCCCCACACACAAGCCAGTGTTATAGTCCGTTCCCATGCCCCCCCCCATACACAAGCGAGTGTTATAGTCCGTTCCCATGCCCCCCCCCATACACAAGCCAGTGTTATAGTCCGTTCCCATGGTTCCCCCCACACAAGCGAATGTTATAGCCCGTTCCCATGGTCCCCACCCCACCCACATAAGCGAGTGTTATAGTCCGTTCCCATGGTTCCCCCTACACAAGCGAGTGTTATAGTCCGTTCCCATGCCCCCCCATACACAAGCCAGTGTTATAGTCCGTTCCCATGGTTCCCCCCACACAAGCGAGTGTTATAGCCAGTTCCCATGGTCCCCCCACACAAGCGAGTGTTATAGCCCGTTCCCATGGTTCCCCACACAAGCGAGTGTTATAACCCGTTCCCATGGTTCCCCACACAAGCGAGTGTTATAACCCGTTCCCATGGTTCCCCACACAAGCGAGTGTTATAACCCGTTCCCATGGTTCCCCACACAAGCGAGTGTTATAGCCCGTTCCCATGGTTCCCCCCACCACACAAGCAAGTGTTATAGACCGTTCTCATGCCCCCCACCCCCACAAAATATTCCGGAAACATCGTTTTCGAATGCACCTATTTTCTATATCATAGTTTTCCCAGTTGTCACACAAGTAAGGGCGTATCAAATATTTGTTTTCCAAATTCTGAATTTTGTTTTTGTACTTAGAATTCATGCCACTTTATTTATTGCAAAAGAAACGAGCATTCAGAGTCCACGAAAATAACTGCGCCTGAATGCATTCATCGATTGGTGTTTGGCTCATTTTTCTAGTCACGTGGTTGTATAAGCGTGTAAGAATGACCTGCCAGCAAAATTACTTGTTAGTCGTCACGAGTTGGCGACTTGTGGCATGGCGTTGTACCGTAACGGTTCTGGTTCTATTCTCCTTTATGCTGCCTATTGTCTCATTCTTTTTCTAGTGTTCATTCCCCCAACCCTGAGTGTTGCGATTTTCTTGATGTTGTCAGACCACTTTGTCTGCCTCGCTTACCTAGTATGTTTCCTTCCAGGACAACACTCGGGAAGTTATTTAGTTTCGGTCAAATGTCAAAAAAAAAAAAACGCAGTTATTTAGTCTCGGTCAAATGTCACAAACAGTTATTTTGTTTCGGTAAAATGTCAAAAACACAGTTATTTAGTCTCGGTCAAGTGCCGAAAACACAGATGTTTGTCGCTGATGCTTCCGTCGATTTGTCCATTTGTGTCTTTTATGGAAGGAAAAATAGACGTGGTTTTATGGAAGGTAAAATAGACGTGGTTTTATGGAAGGTAAAATAGACGTGGTTTTATGGAAGGAAAAATAGACGTCTATTTTATGGAAGGTAAAATAGACGTGGTTTTATGGAAGGTAAAATAGACGTGGTTTTATGGAAGGTAAAATAGACGTGGTTTTATGGAAGGTAAAATAGACGTGGTTTTATGGAAGGTAAAATAGACGTGGTTTTATGGAAGGTAAAATAGACGTGGTTTATGGAAGGTAAAATAGACGTGGTTTATGGAAGGTAAAATAGACGTGGTTTATGGAAGGTAAAATAGACGTGGTTTTATGGAAGGTAAAATAGACGTGGTTTTATGGAAGGTAAAATAGACGTGGTTTATGGAAGGTAAAATAGACGTGGTTTTGTGGAAGGTAAAATAGACGTGGTTTTATGGAAGGTAAAATAGACGTGGTTTATGGAAGGTAAAATAGACGTGGTTTATGGAAGGTAAAATAGACGTGGTTTATGGAAGGTAAAATAGACGTGGTTTTATGGAAGGTAAAATAGACGTGGTTTATGGAAGGTAAAATAGACGTGGTTTATGGAAGGTAAAATAGACGTGGTTTATGGAAGGTAAAATAGACGTAGTTTTATGGAAGGTAAAATAGATGTGGTTTTAAGGAAGGTAAAATAGACGTGGTTCTTCTATGATACAGTCAGAGTGATTAGTAGTAGCTACTTTAATTAAAAATCTTTTGTGGTTAAAAATTGAATATTGCATCTCCAAAAACTCCCACATTTGGGATTTTTCATATTGTGTGTGTGTGTGTGTGTTTTACGATCATAAACTAGTTAAACATCATTCGTACATAAATATTGACTTTAGCTATAAAGTTTATGTTTTGTGATGTCACAAACTGAAACCACTTCCATAAAATAACCAATGTTAGGAATGAGTGGAATGTACTAGGCCCACAGAACATGTCCAAGCATAAAAGCTTTACGATTTCCAACATTAGAACTAAAATACGACTTTGAGATAGAGGCAAGCAGCTGTGAAGAAAATGACAATTTGTTTCGTTAGTTTTGTGCTGACTAGATCTGGCTTCACTATTAACGGTCTCATTGCTTCATTATTTGTTCCTTCACAGTCCATCCATTTCATTTCCACTCTTCTATAAATTAATATTTCATGGGGTTCTAATTTTTGTTTTGTGGTTTCTTATTTGGTGCCCATGTTTCTGGCCACATACAAGTTCATACAACATTAGCAGGTTGTGTTTATGAAATGTGCAAGACAGTAAATTGGAAGAAAGTAAAAATGGGAACTTTGTTAACCTCAGACGGAAGATGTACAACAGAGGTGAGATGCAGAATGGCTCAGGAAAAAGAAGCTTTCCAAAAAAATTAGGAAGGTATTATGCAATCCATTTTTGACAATAGAAACAAGAAAAAGAGTTCTTAAAAGTTATGCAGAGCCAGTCTTAACACATGGATGTGAATCATGGACAATAGGACAACAGACAAGAAAATCACTGGAATCTATTTAAAAAATGTGGTTTTACAGAAGAATGTTGAGAATACCATGAACAGCTAAGAAGAGTAATGAAAACGTTCCGAAATAGGCAAAACCAAAGAGAGATCCAATTTCCAATATTAGGAAGAAACAATCATCATTTTTTGGTCATGTAATGAGAAGAGAAAAGACAAGTGGAACAATATTAAAACAGGTAAATGAATTTAAATATCTGGGAACTTTGTTAACCTCAGACGGAAGATGTACAAAAGAGGTGAGATGCAGAATGGCTCAGGCAAAAGCAGCTTTCCAAAAAATGAGGAAGATACTATGCAATCCATTTTTAGCAATAGAAACAAGCAGCTAATTTCCAATATTAGGAAGAAACAATCATCATTTTTTGGTCATGTAATGAGAAGAGAACAACTGGAATATATTGTAACAACTGGGAAAATTGAGGGACGAAGAGATAGAGGGGAGCAAAGAGAAAAGATACCAGACAGTTTAAGAGAATGGCTTGGCAGAAGGGCATCAACAGAAATGATAAATAACTGTCGAGATCGAAAGTTATGGAGAAACATGATCACCTACGCCAGCAGGTCCAGTACTTAATGATGATGATGATGATGAAGATAGTAAATAGTCACAATTCTTGCTACAGTTGTTATCTCCTCCACATCTTCGTAACTATCTTCACCTATCCCCTCTGGCCTCTTCTCTCTCATTCCTTTTCTATTTAGTTTAACTCTCACTGACACTCTGTCTCACCACATCCCGCCTTCTCTATCCCTCCCTCCTTTACTGCTCTCGCCATAGCCAAGTCGTTAGAGGTAGGCAGAGAAAGAGGTGGGAAGATAACATCAAAGAGGGAGATGCCTCGGCTTTGCAGAGTCCCAGAGAATGACCGAAGATAGAGAGAATTGGAGAAGGTTGACGAAGTCTGTCAGTGATGCCAACAGATACTCAGAACTATGGGTAAAATAAGAAGATGCCATATTCTCTCTCTCTCTATATATATATATATAAAGTAAATTACCCGCGTCACGCCATGGGGCGTATAGGGAATATAGTGTTAGTGATCATAAATTTTACAGACCTTCGGCACATGATTTTGGGGGTAATGTGGTCGGTATTACGCCCGTGCCGCTTTACTTTCCCAGAAAAAAATCCGGTACCCATTAAAGGCTGGGTGAACCAGAAGCCGTCGGTTGGGATCGAACCCTACCTCTTGTCGTTTGTAGTATATGCCTTTGGCGTCTTTGACAGACGGTTGGTGCCAAGCAATCTTGATAAGTCTGTAGTTTAGTAATTATATTGGTGTCTTTATGCTGGATGCTGCTTAGATGAAGAGCTCTAGTGGCTGAATTGAATATGCCAATATTGGATAGAGAGATGCATCCACAAAATATTAGGCAGAATCATTCTGGAGAGACTAAAAGAGGCTATAGAGAAACACTTGAGAGATGAACAAGCAGGTTTTAGGAAGAACAGATCATGTGCTAATCAAATAACTACTCTACGTATAATAGTTGAACAAAGTTTAGAACTAAAATCCCCACTATATATTGGATTCATAGATTACGAAAAGGCATTTGATAGTTTCGACAGAAGAATGCTTTGGAAGTTGTTGAGTCATTACGGAATCCCCATAAAGTTTATTAACCTGATAAAAACAATGTATGAAGGAACAAAATGTAGTGTGGTGCATGAAGGACAGCTTACAGAATCATTTGAAATAAGAACAGGAGTAAGGCAAGGATGCCTCCTGTCTCCATTTCTCTTTCTACTGGCCATAGATTGGATTATGAAAATAACTCAAAACAACAGAAATGGGATCCAGTGGTCACTGACCAAACAACTTGATGATTTAGACTTTGCTGATGACATAGCTCTCCTATCACACAGCCATCAACAGATGCAGGATAAAATGAGTATATTAGATGAGAGATCACAACAGCTAGGACTAAAGATTAATAGAGATAAGACCAACATTATGAGAATTAATGCAGTTGGCAATAACCAAATAAAACTAGGAGAAATACCTCTACTAGACGTACAATCTTATATATATCTGGGCAGTAATATAGATAAAGAGGGAGGAACAGAAAATGATACCAAAATAAGGATATCAAAAGCAAGAGGAGCTTTCATTGCACTGGGAAACATATGGAAATCCAAAGAATTTAGGCTAAATACAAAAATAAAAATTTTCAACTCAAATGTTAAGTCGGTCCTATTATATGGCTGTGAAACATGGAGAATGACAAAATTGACAATCACGAAAGTACAGACTTTCATTAATGGATGCTTGCGCAGAATAAAGGGATGGAAATGGCAGGACAAAGTCACTAACGTGGACTTATGGAAATGTACCGGTCAAATACCAGTGGATAAAGAGATACAGCGAAGACGATGGCGATGGATAGGACACACACTACGGAAGCCAACTGAGAGTATTACACAACAGGCCCTTTTTTGGAATCCCCAGGGGAAAAGACAAAGAGGAAGACCAAGGAATTATTGGAGAAGACAGATAGAAGCAGAGATGAAGATGATGGGGAAGACATGGAATGATCTTAAAAGAATGGCAAAAAACAGAACGACTTGGAAAGTGTTTGTTGAAGACCTTGAAACAGGGAATAGATGAGGGTGTGTGAAACGGGTGTGTAGCGGGGCAACAAGAGAAACAGAGTATTGATGAGAGTTGATTGAAACAGACGATATTAGTAGAGAAATAATAAACAGCTAGGGGAGGCAAGCAGAAGTGGTCAGGTGTGAGTGAGTGAACTGTTTTATAGAGAAAGGCGAAATAAGCGTGAATGGGTGAGATGTTTTCAGGGGAAGTGGGGAGTTGAGAATAGACGTAGATTTTAAAAGTCAGTGTGCATTTGAGCCGGGTCCAGTGCGGACGTCTAGAGAAATCTAGTTAGCATACCGTGGACTAGAAAGGAGTTGTAAATAGATGAAAGTTAGGACAGATATAGGGCGACAGCCAATTAGTTTAGTTATCCTATTTCCAGGAGTTGTGTTGTTAGTTACTAAATGTTGTGTTAGATATGGCAAGATAGAATAGGTGTGATTGTCACTGTTAAGGTTAGGGTTACCTTAGCGGCAATTAAACTGATTGTGAATCAGTGAAATTGACATAGTAGAACATTGTTGGAAACTTGTTAAGTGTCCAGCGCTCGCCGACCCTGAGGGAGTCGTAGAGCAAGACTTATGAAGAATATAGAATCAGTGGGATTGTCACTGCTAAGGTTAGGGTTACCTTACTGGCAAGGAAACTGATTGGGCATCAACGAAATTGACACAGTAGAACATTGTTGCAAACTTGTTAAGTGTCCAGCGCTCGCCGACTTTGAGGAAGTCGTGGGGCAAGACTTATGGAGAATATAGAATAAGTGTGATTGTAGCTGTCAAGGTTAGCGTTACCTTCTCGGCATAGAAACTGATTGCGAATCAGTGCAATCGACACGTTGTTGGATAATCTCGCCGACTTCGAGGAAGTCGTGGCGGGAAAGTTTAGGAAGCTTATGACTAAGCTTCTACCATGAAGAGAGACTTTCATCGATCGTGTAGATCGTACACATCATTGGGAAACTTCAAGTAAGGGTCCTCAGAGACTTGGGAGCTTATGACTAGCTTCTACCATGAAGAGAGACTTTCATCGATCGTGTAGATCGTCCACATCATTGGGGAACTTCAAGTAAGGGTCCTCAGAGACTTGGGAGCTTATGACTAGCTTCTACGACACACAATTGAACTTGTTAGTCAAGTAGATTACATAGAGTTGGGAACTCGACAAGAGAGTTCCACAGAGTTGGGCTGTACTATCAGTCCATGAGGAGTGCACCTGAGGGTGGCACTATTGTTAATTCAGGGAGGGAATTATCACTGTGAATATATGTACTGTTTAATTGTGAAATGTGTTTACATGATCCGGACATGTGCCTTGTCAAATAAAGATGTTTTGTGTGTAGTCAGGACTTGAGTTGAGTCATTAAAACATCTTTAAAGTTACAACCATCTAGCGAGTGAACGAGCTGGGAGAAATCGCGGGGAATTGATAAGTTACAACGTGAAGTACTACACTATAGATCATAACGGTCCAAGGAGAGTCGCAACAGAATGACGTGAAGTACGAGGCATCAATCATGGCGGTCCAACAGACTGGCATGGCAGCTTGAGAACGGGGCAGATCATCAGAGTGGCGAGGAACTCGTCATTCAGCAATCCGGCCATAAGCAGCATCACGAGCCCTCGCTCATCGTGCTAAAGCACCTCTGGTACTCGGGCTCGTGGTGAAGAGGAGTGATCTCAGTCTCAAGGGGACGAGCGGTCAGTCGATCGTTCATGAATCGTCATTTCATCGGTCACGACATTGATCAGTCAAGTTGATCATCAAGGTTATAAGAAGTTGATTATCAAGCATTAGTGTTTGAGCTCTCGCAGTTGTCATTATTTCATTATGACACATCTCACAAATTTCATTATTACAACCTATGCTCCACTGGGAGCTAAAAGGTAGAAGAAGAAGAAGAAGAAGATGCATCCACAGAATAAACAAGATCTATTTGTTGTGCCTGGCCTGATCTCCTTATATACATACATATATATATAGCGCTGATTTGTTCAACCTCTACCACAGCTCTTTTCCGTGCCCTACAAACCTTGGGTCACAAACCCCAAGGGTGAACCAATTGGAATGTGAACCGACGGCGACACGAGTGGGTTTTTCTTGTTTAATAGGGGACCTTTATCCGACAGCAGCCCGATCACTTTAATTCTCGTCTCCAGCGAGGGTGGGCTGGGCTATATTAAAAAAAAAAAAAAATAGGACTCCGCCAACTAGGTCAAGGTTTCGATCAATGAACCAAGAGCGTTGGAACGAAGGTTCGGGTGGGCAGATCGGTCGCATATGTTTGGTTTTTTTGCTTTTATATTGTTTTCTGTGTTGGAACTTGAGTTGCTGTCACTAAATAATCGAGGTACATCTAAATTAAGATGGATACGAACACATAGAAGAGGTGTGTGTGAGTCAAAGGGATGTGGGGGAAATGTCAGCAAGTAGGAGTGGAATGAGAGTGAGGGAGGTGCCAATATGAAAAGGGAATTTATTGAGGCCAGTACAAATATAATGTAGGACCTGTTGGGAGAGTACAGATGAGGAGAACATTAGATGTATGTAGGCTGTTGTTGTTGTCGCGGAATAGAGAATTGGATGTTTGTAATTATGAGAGAAAGAGCAAATCTGATGTCAGTGCAATTAATGGAGAAAGAGTACAATTGATGTAAGTGCAATTAGTGGAGAAAGGGCACATTTGATTTTTATGTAAGTGCAATTAATGGAGAACTGAGGAAGAGTAAATATTATGTATTCTATGTTATATATATTATATATATGATATATTTTATATGTATGTAATTAAAGGGTGGGGGGGAGAGAAACACACATATCTGATGTTTGTAGGTGCAATTAAGGTCAGGAATAACAAATGTAATGTGTAATTAATGGAGTAAGAGCACATTTGATGAATGTTGGTTCAGTTAAGGAGAGGAATAATAAATCTGATTTTGTTGGAGGAAGCACTAGAAAGGAATAAATATGACTGATGGTACAGATGAGAGAGAAAAGAAGAAAGCATTCATGCAGGAAGAAAAGCAAAATGTGCAATAATGAAATAGAGGCAACGAAAAATTAGAATCAAGAAGTAATAAAGGCAATGAAAACTTAGAATCAAGAAGTAATAAAGGCAATGAAAACTGAGAATCAAGAAGCAATAAAAGCAATGAATATTGAGAATCAAGAAGTAATAAAAGCAATGAGAACTGATAAACAAGAAGTAATAAAAGCAATGAGAACTGAGAATCAAGAAGTAATAAAAACAATGAGAACTGAGAATCAAGAAGTAATAAAAGCAATGATAACTGATAAACAAGAAGTAATAAAAGCAATGAGAACTGATAAACAAGAAGTAATAAAAGCAATGAGAACTGATAAACAAGAAGTAATAAAAGCAATGAGAACTGATAAACTAGAAGTAATAAAAGCAATGAGAACTGATAAACAAGAAGTAATAAAAGCAATGAGAACTGATAAACTAGAAGTAATAAAAGCAATGAAAACTGAGAATCAAGAAGTAATAAAAGCAATGATAACTGATAAACAAGAAGTAATAAAAGCAATGATAACTGATAAACAAGAAGTAATAAAAGCAATGAGAACTGATAAACAAGAAGTAATAAAAGCAATGAGAACTGAGAATCAAAAAGTAATAAAAGCAATGAAAACTGAGAATCAAGAAGTAATAAAAGCAATGAATACTGAATAAAAGCAATGAATACTGAGAATCAAGAAGTAATAAAAGCAATGAATACTGAGAATCAAGAAGTAATAAAAGCAATGAATACTGAGAATCAAGAAGTAATAAAAGCAATGAATACTGAGAATCAAGAAGTAATAAAAGCAATGAATACTGAGAATCAAGAAGTAATAAAAGCAATGAATACTGAGAATCAAGATGTAATAAAAGCAATGAATACTGAGAATCAAGAAGTAATAAAAGCAATGAGAACTGAGAATCAAGAAGTAATAAAAGCAATGAATACTGAGAATCAAGAAGTAATAAAAGCAATGAATACTGAGAATCAAGAAGTAATAAAAGCAATGAATATTGAGAATCAAGAAGTAATAAAAGCAATGAATACTGAGAATCAAGAAGTAATAAAAGCAATGAAAACTTACACAAATTATCAATCCAATGATGGTACATATCAGAAAAGTTGGCATCAACACCAGACCCACCACTGCTGCCACTACAACCACTACCTTCTGGGAGTGGTAAGTGCGGGTGGTGGTTGTGATGATGCTGATAGTGTTGTACTGCACCATTAATGTTGTTGTTGCTGAAACCGTTAGGGTGGTGATGGCTGTTCGGGCGGCTGTAGTAGTGACCGCCGCAGTTGGCGTTGCTGCTGCTGCTGTTGTTGTCGCTGCTGAAGTTGGCAGCATAGCCGTTGGCGGTGACGTCGTTGACGAAGCAGGGGCTCGGCTGATGCATTTCACCAACAGCCATCATGCTGTGCCACGACGGAGATGAGGTTTAATGATCCGAGCTGGATGTTAGTTTATCCATTGAAAACATGCCACTTTGGCACTAGCAACGAATTGAGACAATACCTAGGTTTGCCAGCTTTAGCAGCATAACAGCGTCAGCAAGTACGATAACTCTAGTTGCTGGATCTTGATATCAATTTGAAATTAAATCTTTCATTCAATGTCAATTCTAGCTATAACGTCGTTCAACGTTTCTTTTAATTAAACATCCGCGATATTTGCTTTCAAGTTGCTCACGTCACCTTCAGAAACATACAAACGTGTTCTAAGTTCTTTATTTCATTTGACTAAACATACAAACGTGTTCTAAGTTCTTTATTTCATTTTACTAAACACACAAACTCTAGTTCTAAGTTCTTTATTTCATTTTACTAAACACACAAACTCTAGTTCTAAGTTCTTTATTTCATTTTACTAAACACACAAACTCTAGTTCTAAGTTCTTTATTTCATTTTACTAAACACACAAACTCTAGTTCTAAGTTCTTTATTTCATTTTACTAAACACACAAACTCTAGTTCTAAGCTCTTTATTTCATTTTACTAAACACACAAACTCTAGTTCTAAGCTCTTTATTTCATTTTACTAAACACACAAACTCTAGTTCTAAGCTTTTTATTCCATTTTACTAAATATACAAACTCTGGTTCTAACCTCTTTATTTCATTTTACTAAACATACAAACTCTAGCTCTAAGCACTTTATTTCATTGTAAGCAAAGAGAGAGCTAATATCCAATATTAGGAAGAACAATCATCATTTTTTGGCCATGTAATGAGAAGAGAACAACTAGAATATATTGTAACAACTGGAAAAATTGAGGAACGAAGAGATAGAGGGAAGCAAAGAGAAAAGATACCTGACAACTTAAGAGAATGACTTGGCAGAAGGTCAACAACACAAATGATAACTGTCGAGATCGAAAGTTATGGAGAGACATGATCACCTACGCCAGCAGGCATGGCACTTGATGATCGTGATGATGCCATTTTACTCAACATAAAAACTATATTTTCAAGTAGCTTATGTCAACTTACAAAAACATACAAATCTCTAAATACCAAATTACTGACTTGAAACAAAAAACCAAATCTCTGGACCAGTACTGCAACACGCAACAACAACAAATATCTCTTTAGTGATCTCTGATGTAATGTTCTATTCCGTCCATCTATCTTTAGTGATCTCTGATGTAATGTTCTATTCCGCCCATCTATCTTTAGTGATCTCTGATGTAATGTTCTATTCCGTCCATCTATCTTTAGTGATGTCTGATGTAATGTTCTATTCCGTCCATCTATCTTTAGTGATGTCTGATGTAATGTATCTTCTATTCCGTCAATCTATCTTTAGTGATGTCTGATGTAAGGTATCTTCAATTCCGTCCATCTGTCTTTAGTGATGTCTGATGTAAGGTATCTACTATTTGTCCATCTATCTTTAGTGATGTCTGATGTAAGGTATCTACTATTTGTCCATCTATCTTTAGTGATGTCTGATGTAATGTATCTTCTATTCCGTCCATCTATCTTTAGTGATGTCTGATGTAATGTATCTTCTATTCCGTCCATCTATCTTTAGTGATGTCTGATGTAATGTATCTTCTATTCCGTCCATCTATCTTTAGTGATGTCTGATGTAATGTATCTTCTATTCCGTCCATCTATCTTTAGTGATGTCTGATGTAATGTATCTTCTATTCCGTCAATCTATCTTTAGTGATGTCTGATGTAATGTATCTTCTATTCCGTCAATCTATCTTTAGTGATGCAAATGTTATTGGGTGGGTCCTGTTTTATCACAAAGTTCGCCGCTTATTCGTCTCTCTCTCTCTCTCTCGTTCCCTCCCTCCCTCCCTCTTCCTCTCCCTCCCTCTCTCTCTAACCCCTCCCTCTCTCTGTCTCTCCCCCTCTCACTCTTTCCCTCCCTCTCTCCCTCTCTTTCCCTCCCTCTCTCTCTATTTCTCCCCCGCTCACACCTCTCTTACCCTCCCTCTCTCTCTATCTCTCCCCCGCTCACACTCTCTTTCCCTCCCTCTCACACGCTCTCCCTCCCTCTCTTCCACTTTCCCTCCCTCTCTCTCTCTCTGTCTCTCCCCTCTCACACTCTCTCTCCCTCTCCCTCTCTCTGTCTCTCCCCTCTCACACTCTCTCCCTCCCTCTCTCTCCCTCTCTTCCACTTTCCCTCCCTCTCTCTCTCTCTGTCTCTCCCCCCTCTCACACTCTCTCCCTCCCTCTCATTATTTATTCATGCCGAAGACGTACAGACACATCACGGCTTGAACAAAGCAAACATCGTGGCTTGACGTAAGCTAGCGACACATCACGGGTTGAACAAAGCAAACATCGTGGCTTGACGTAAGCTAGCGACACATCACGGGTTGAACAAAGCAAACATCGTGGCTTGACGTAAGCTAGCGACACATCTCAGCTACGCCCACCTATGTATTAATCGCACCGAAATGTTCGATAGAGAACAAAACATTTGCCCTTGGAGCAGGAGAACACAAGGAGCCAGTAGTGGGCTGTGGTATACACTCAAAGGTATGGTGTACATCCACTCCTGGCTCCTCTCTACCAGCTTTACCGCATCCCTGCAATTAGTTGCCTGATCCCCGAGTGAAGAGAACCCAGTAAACAACAAGTAAAAAGTAAAGTACCCCCGTCACGCAAAGTGGCGTATAGGGAAATATGGAGTTAGTGACCATAAATTTTACAGACCTTCAGCACATTATTTTTGGGGTAATGTGGTCGGTATTACTCCCGTGCTGCTTTACTTTCCCAGAAAAAATCCGGTACCCATTTAAGGCTGGGTGAACCCGGAAGCCGTCGGTTGGGATCGAACCCTACCCCTTGTCCTTAGTAGTCCAGTTCACTAACCACTGAGCTATCGCGGCTCAGTAAACAACAAAGCGAGCTAATATCCCATGTGAGAAGGTAACACTGAGTTAGATGCTAACATTATACGCTTCCGTTCTGTGGCCATATTAATCAGGACAGTTATCCAGTTATCAGATCCCGTATCCATTCTCGGAATAAGTGGATAGCGTTTGACAATAATGGCGACCGTTCAGTAACTGATGTGACTAATAGATGTGCACAGAGTGAATAGTAACGAGAGAGCTGGCACGGTGCCAAAGTTCAAAGTCACCAGCACTGCTGGGGCAGCATTCATTATTGATATGCGAGTGTCAGTGCTGGCTGGGTGGTGAGATAATGAGTAATGGTTCAGTCGCTGCTTGGTGCTCTCCTGCTGGTAAAAAAAAAAGTAAAGTACCCCCGTCACGCCAAGTGGCGTATAGGGAATATGGTGTTAGTGATCATAAATTGTACAGACCTTCAGCACATGATTTTTTGGGGTAATGTTGTCGGTATTACGCCCGTGCTGCTTTACTTTCCCAGAAATACATCCGGTACCCATTTAAGGCTGGGTGAAACCGGAAAACATCGGTTGGGATCGAACCCTACCCCCATGTCCTTTGTAGTCCAGTTCACTAACCACTGAGCTATCGCGGCTCCCTCTCCTGCTGGTGTTAGAGGAAATAATGGATACATAGAGCAGCAGTGACACATTTGCTCCCATAGAGCACCACTGACACATTTACTCCCATAGAGCACCAGTGACATATTTACTCCCATAGAGCACCAGTGACACATTTACTTCCATAGAGCACCAGTGACACATTTACTTCCATAGAGCACCAGTGACACATTTACTTCCATAGAGCACCAGTGACACATTTACTCCCATAGAGCACCAGTGACACATTTACTTCCATAGAGCACCAGTGACACATTTACTCCCATAGAGCACAAGTGACACATTTACTCCCATAGAGCACCAGTGACACATTTACTCCCATAGAGCACCAGTGACACATTTACTCCCATAGAGCACCAGTGACACATTTACTTCCATAGAGCACCAGTGACACATTTACTTCCATAAACACCGGTGACACATTTACTCCCATAGAGCACCGGTGACACATTTACTTCCATAGAGCACAAGTGACACATTTACTCCCATAGAGCACCAGTGACACATTTACTCCCATAGAGCACCAGTGACACATTTACTCCCATAGAGCACCAGTGACACATTTACTCCCATAGAGCACCAGTGACACATTTACTTCCATAGAGCACCAGTGACACATTACTCCCATAGAGCACCAGTGACACATTTACTCCCATAGAGCACCAGTGACACATTTACTTCCATAGAGCACCAGTGACACATTTACTCCCATAGAGCACCAGTGACACATTTACTTCCATAGAGCACCAGTGACACATTTACTTCCATAGAGCACCAGTGACACATTTACTCCGTCTTCTCTGTTTCTTTCTTTCTTCATTTATTTTGTGAGCCTCAGCAAAGTCAAGGCCTGTCCATTCTTTGATGCTGTCTTTACATCTCTTTCTCTAATTCTTCTCGCTTCTGTCAGAGTTCCTTGCAGGATGGTCCTTGCTAGGCCAGACGATTGAGATACGAGACCAAAGCATTTCATTTTGTGTTTCTTCACAATAGTCTCCAGATCATCATGTAGGCCGATTGCTTGTATCCCTTCACAATAGTCTACAGATCATCATGTAGGCCGATTGCTTGTATCCCTTCACAATAGTCTACAGATCATCATGTAGGCCGATTGCTTGTATCCCTTCACAATAGTCTACAGATCATCATGTAGGCCGATTGCTTGTATCCCTTCACAATAGTCTACAGATCATCATGTAGGCCGATTGCTTGTATCCCTTCACAATAGTCTACAGATCATCATGTACGCCGATTGCTTGTATCCCTTCACAATAGTCTACAGATCATCATGTAGGCCGATTGCTTGTATCCCTTCACAATAGTCTACAGATCATCATGTACGCCAATTGCTTGTATCACTTTGTGAAATGTTCTCATTTGTGATCTAAGTAAGAGATGCTCAAGATCTTGCGATAACGTTTCATCTCATAGTAGTAGTAGTGAGAAAGGGAGTTCATCGATGCTATATAGAACCAATTCTGACCTATGGAAGCCAATCATGGACAGTAGGCAAACAAATGAAAAGACGATTAGAGGCCACAGGGATGGGATTTCTCAGAAGAATGTTGAAAGTTCCCTGGACAGCTAAAAAGACCAATGAAGAAATTCTCAAAGAGGCCAACACAAAAAGGGAACTCCTAAAAAAAACATCAGAAAGAAACAATCAACATTTTTCAGGCACATCATGAGAAGAGGAAAGTTGGAATACTTGGTTACAACTGACAAAATAAAAGGAAAGAGAGAACGCGCACGACAAAGAGAGAAAATACTGGATAGCTTGGTGTCATGGCATGGAAAACAGTCAACAACAGAACTGATACGATGCACTGTAGATAGAAGATTGTGGAGGGACATGATCGCCTACACCAACCGGTATGCCACATGATGATGATGAGTAGTAGCCTCCGTCAGTTATAGTTGTCTATGGATTTTTCATCGCCCTAGAAATGTTTTTTTTTTCTTTTCTTTCGCCGTGTATTTTTCTTTTCTTTTCTTTCGCCGTGTATTTTTTCTTTTCTTTTCTTTCGCCGTGTATTTTTTCTTTTCTTTTCTTTCGCCGTGTATTTTTTCTTTTCTTTTCTTTCGCCGTGTATTTTTTCTTTTCTTTTCTTTCGCCGTGTATTTTTTCTTTTCTTTTCTTTCGCCGTGTATTTTTTCTTTTCTTTTCTTTCGCCATGTATTTTTTCTTTTCTTTTCTTTCGCCGTGTATTTTTTCTTTTCTTTTCTTTCGCCGTGTATTTTTTCTTTTCTTTCGCCGTGTATTTTTTCTTTCTTTTCTTTCGCCGTGTATTTTTTCTTTTCTTTCGCCGTGTATTTTTTCTTTTCTTTTCTTTCGCCGTGTATTTTTTCTTTTCTTTTCTTTCGCCGTGTATTTTTTCTTTTCTTTTCTTTCGCCGTGTTTTCTTCTATGAATCCTTCTGCTTCTTGTTTGAAATGTCACCTCCAAAGCTTGTATTTTCCTCTGTAGCTCTGCTATAAGGGTCCGTGTTTTGCCAGAGTATAGAAAAACTGAGAAAAAGGCGCGCCTCGGGGCTAACTTTAGAGCCAACAGTGATGTTCTCATTGAATCGGGGAAAAGTAAATAACAGCGAGAAGATAGTACTGACCCACCTCCCTTCCAAATGATATTACGCAGTATGGTGAGTTTTAACATTTCACTCCTCTATGACATGACATACTATGTAATCCCTTTTTGATAATAGAAACAAAAAAAAGAGTTCTTAAATGTTATGTAGAACCAGTTTTAACATATGGATGTGAATCATGGACAATAGGACAACAGACAAGAAAATCGCTGGAGTCTGTAGAAATGTGGTTTTACAGAAGAATGTTGAGAATACCATGGACAGCTAAGAAGAGTAATGAAAACGTTCTGAAAGAGGGAAAAGCAAAAAGAGAGCTAATTTCCAATATTACGAAGAAACAATCATCATTTTTTGGCCACGTAATGAGAAGAGAACAGCTGGAATATATTGTAACAACTGGGAAAATTGAGGGACGAAGAGATAGAGGGAAGCAAAGAGAAAAGATACCAGACAGCTTAAGAAAATGACTTGGCAGAAGGTCAACAACAGAAATGATAAATAACTATCGAGATCGAAAGTTGTGGAGAGACATGATCACCTACGCCAGCAGGCCCGGTACTTGATGACGATAATGACATGACATCACATGACGCCCTTTACTGAGACATACAGAACTCGTTTGAGCCTCGCTGGCTGAGCAGTTAATCACCGAGTTAACGATCAGAGTGTCTCGGGTTCCACTTATAGATGTGACGCTTTGTTTCTTTCGGATCGGCAAAGCGGGGGTGTTAGAAAGAGTCTAAAAATGGACAGACTTATTTGTTGTGGGAGAGAAGGGTAGTATGGTTGTTATTAATGAGTTATCCGATACACAAAGATGATGATGATCTGTTACTACACTTATCTTCTCAGTTTTCCTAAAAGCCTCAACGTTGAGAAAGTACAATGATGAGAAGAAGCCACAGGAAGTTGGCTAGAAGAGAAACCGTGTGGCAGTGTGTGTGGGAAGGCAGCGAAGCCCCCGCAGTTCGAGATGTTGATAGAGAAAATAGCGATACGTAACAAGGCTTCATTGTTGTGGCGGAGGTCTTAATAGATAGGTCATAACCATCGGTGTATAGACAGGCGAAAATAACAGACAGGCGAAAATAACAGACATTAGACAGGCGAAAATAACAGACAATAGACAGGCGAAAATAACAGACAATAGACAGGCGAAAATAACAGACAATAATAATGCGAAAATAACAGACAATAGACAGGCGAAAATAACAGACAATAGACAGGCGAAAATAACAGACAATAGACAGGCGAAAATAACAGACAAAGACAATAGTTGTGACATACAACAAAAAACATGTAGGAAGTTGGATGACGACTATCGATGGATGCGAGCGGGCAGTCAGTGAGAGAAATGTAGGCAGGCTGGATTGATGGATGGGTGGGTAGACAGACAGGCAGATAGATAGATAGATAGATAAAGGCTTTTGCAGGACATCAAACAAGGATGGGTGGGAGTAAGTGAAGGAATGAAAGAAAGAAACACAGATGGAAGAAACAAATGAGAGCATGACGCTCATTTGTCACGTTTCTCCTACGTCAGTCCGACGACTAATTCTCGTCACGGTCAGTTATTAAAACGGCGTTAAATGAGCGTAGATTCGTTGTGTTGTAACTAGCTGCGATATTGTGCGTCTTTTGGCACAAAACATATTCGAATTCGGTGCGAGGATATGAGCTTGGAGATTAGGATACAGTTCACTGAAAATAGAGTGGGGCGTATCTCACTGAGTGGCAATTACAATTTATCTAACTAAAAGAGAGTGGGACGAATCTCACTGATCGGCAGTTACAATATATCTAACTAAAAGAGTGGGACGTATCTCACTGATCGGCAGTTACAATATATCTAACTAAAAGAGAGTGGGACGTATCTCACTGATCGGCAGTTACAATATATCTAACTAAAAGAGAGTGGGACGTATCTCACTGATCGGCAATTAAAATATATCTAACTAAAAGAGAGTGGGACGTATCTCACTGATCGGCAATTACAATTTATCTAACTAAAAGAGAGTGGGACGAATCTCACTGATCGGCAGTTATAATATATCTAACTAAAAGAGAGTGGGGCGTATCTCACTGATCGGCAATTACAATTTATCTAACTAAAAGAGAGTGGGACGAATCTCACTGATCGGCAGTTACAATATATCTAACTAAAAGAGAGTGGGACGAATCTCACTGAGTGGCAATTAAAATATATCTAACTAAAAGAGAGTGGGCCAAAACTCACTGATCGGCAATTACAATAAATCTAACTAAAAGAGAGTGGGCCAAAACTCACTGATCGGCAATTACAATAAATCTAACTAAAAGAGAGTGGGACAAAACTCACTGATCGGCAATTACAATATATCTAACTAAAAGAGAGTGGGCCAAAACTCACTGATCGGCAATTACAATAAATCTAACTAAAAGAGAGTGGGACAAAACTCACTGATCGGCAATTACAATAAATCTAACTAAAAGAGAGTGGGACAAAACTCACTGATCGGCAATTACAATATATCTAACTAAAAGAGAGTGGGACGAATCTCACTGAGTGGCAATTACAATAAATCTAACTAAAAGAGAGTGGGACAAAACTCACTGAGTGGCAATTACAATATATCTAACTAAAAGAGAGTGGGACGAATCTCACTGAGTGGCAATTACAATATATCTAACTAAAAGAGAGTGGGACGTATCTCACTGAGTGGCAATTACAATATATCTAACTAAAAGACTAGTAGGACATGTCTCACTGGAAGGTGACTAGGATATATCTAACTAAAAGACTAGTAGGACATGTCTCACTGAAAGGTGACTAGGATATATCTAACTAAAAGACTAGTAGGACATGTCTCACTGGAAGGTGACTAGGATATATCTAACTAAAAGACTAGTAGGACATGTCTCACTGGAAGGTGACTAGGATATATCTAACTAAAAGACTAGTAGGACATGTCTCACTGGAAGGTGACTAGGATATATCTAACTAAAAGACTAGTAGGACATGTCTCACTGAAAGGTGACTAGGATATATCTAACTAAAAGACTAGTAGGACATGTCTCACTGGAAGGTGACTAGGATATATCTAACTAAAAGACTAGTAGGACATGTCTCACTGGAAGGTGACTAGGATATATCTAACTAAAAGACTAGTAGGACATGTCTCATTGGAAGGTGACTAGGATATATCTAACTAAAAGACTAGTAGGACATGTCTCACTGGAAGGTGACTAGGATATATCTAACTAAAAGACTAGTAGGACATGTCTCACTGGAAGGTGACTAGGATATATCTAACTAAAAGACTAGTAGGACATGTCTCACTGGAAGGTGACTAGGATATATCTAACTAAAAGACTAGTAGGACATGTCTCACTGGAAGGTGACTAGGATATATCTAACTAAAAGACTAGTAGGACATGTCTCACTGGAAGGTGACTAGGATATATCTAACTAAAAGACTAGTAGGACATGTCTCACTGGAAGGTGACTAGGATATATCTAACTAAAAGACTAGTAGGACATGTCTCACTGGAAGGTGACTAGGATATATCTAACTAAAAGACTAGTAGGACATGTCTCATTGGAAGGTGACTAGGATATATCTAACTAAAAGACTAGTAGGACATGTCTCATTGGAAGGTGACTAGGATATATCTAACTAAAAGACTAGTAGGACATGTCTCACTGGAAGGTGACTAGGATATATCTAACTAAAAGACTAGTAGGACATGTCTCATTGGAAGGTGACTAGGATATATCTAACTAAAAGACTAGTAGGACATGTCTCATTGGAAGGTGACTAGGATATATCTAACTAAAAGACTAGTAGGACATGTCTCACTGGAAGGTGACTAAGATAGATCTCACTGAAATAATAGGGTACATTTCAAGGTAAGTCGAGTAAGGAAAGGTATTATATTTCAATAAAATGACAATAAAATATACTTCTTGGAAAGACATACAGGGTGTATCTAGATAGAAACGACTTGCAATGCAAGGATACCACTGAAAGACGATCAAACAAATCAATTCGTTGTAGTCAAACGAGGAGTGAAATGTGAGCAACAGCGCAACATGAGAACTAGACAAATTGGGGGGAGGGGCGGACTTGCATTTGTGTAAATACCATGAGAGGAGCAAATTTGATGTTGTAAGAAACATCAAGAGATGAAAGAAATGTGGGGAGAAACATCAAGAGATGAAAGAAATGTGGGGAGAAACATCAAGAGATGAAAGAAATGTGGAAGAAACATCAAGAGATGAAAGAAATGTGGAAGAAACATCAAGAGATGAAAGAAATGTGGGGAGATACATCAAGAGATGAAAGAAATGTGGGGAGATACAGTCAAGAGATGAAAGAAATGTGGGGAGAAACATCAAGAGATGACAGAAATGTGGGGAGATACATCAAGAGATGACAGAAATGTGGGGAGATACATCAAGAGATGAAAGAAATGTGGGGAGAAACAGTCAAGAGATGAAAGAAATGTGGGGAGAAACATCAAGAGATGACAGAAATGTGGGGAGATACATCAAGAGATGACAGAAATGTGGGGAGATACATCAAGAGATGAAAGAAATGTGGAAGAAACATCAAGAGATGAAAGAAATGTGGAAGAAACATCAAGAGATGAAAGAAATGTGGGGAGATACATCAAGAGATGAAAGAAATGTGGGGAGATACAGTCAAGAGATGAAAGAAATGTGGGGAGAAACATCAAGAGATGAAAGAAATGTGGAAGAAACATCAAGAGATGAAAGAAATGTGGGGAGATACATCAAGAGATGACAGAAATGTGGGAGATACAGTCAAGAGATGAAAGAAATGTGGGGAGAAACATCAAGAGATGACAGAAATGTGGGGAGATACATCAAGAGATGACAGAAATGTGGGGAGATACATCAAGAGATGAAAGAAATGTGGGGAGAAACAGTCAAGAGATGAAAGAAATGTGGGGAGAAACATCAAGAGATGACAGAAATGTGGGGAGATACATCAAGAGATGACAGAAATGTGGGGAGATACATCAAGAGATGAAAGAAATGTGGAAGAAACATCAAGAGATGAAAGAAATGTGGAAGAAACATCAAGAGATGAAAGAAATGTGGGGAGATACATCAAGAGATGAAAGAAATGTGGGGAGATACAGTCAAGAGATGAAAGAAATGTGGGGAGAAACATCAAGAGATGAAAGAAATGTGGAAGAAACATCAAGAGATGAAAGAAATGTGGGGAGATACAGTCAAGAGATGACAGAAATGTGGGGAGATACATCAAGAGATGAAAGAAATGTGGAAGAAACATCAAGAGATGAAAGAAATGTGGAAGAAACATCAAGAGATGAAAGAAATGTGGGGAGATACATCAAGAGATGAAAGAAATGTGGGGAGATACAGTCAAGAGATGAAAGAAATGTGGGGAGAAACATCAAGAGATGACAGAAATGTGGGGAGAAACATCAAGAGATGACAGAAATGTGGGGAGATACATCAAGATAAAGCGTATATAACAAAACTTGCCCGGGTGGATTTGTGAGGCACGAGAAAGAAGACAGAAACAATTTGAGGGTAGGGTGGTGTCTCCTGCTACACAAGTAATCTAGCGTGACACGAGACTTGCCGGCTAGGAGCACAAGTGACGCCACGTACATCTGTGGTACTCTGCACACACAACACGTCGCTACGTCAACACTGGTGGCGACACACACCACACAGACACATTGAGATATGTCTTTAGGTTCTAGATGCGAGTGTGATAAGCCAGTCATGAATGAGGGCAAGGGAGAGAATGGCGGGCGGGCACAAGGGAGAGAATGACGGGAGGGCACACTTAATAACGACAGCCCATCTTTACACATGTGTAACCGCAACACTCCGTGTGCTATCTTCATCATCATCATCCAATGCTGTCTCCGCATCGACAGTTTGCTACCATGCGTCTCCATTCTGCAGCTATTAATAAAGATAGTCAGCTTGAGGAAGAACAAGGATGACATTAATTCCACCCAGAATACAATATAAAAGGATGGCGTTAATTCCACACATAGTATAATATAAAAGGATGGCGTTAATTCCACACATAGTATAATATAAAAGGATGACGTTAATTCCACACATAGTACAATATAAAAGGATGGCGTTAATTCCACACATAGTATAATATAAAAGGATGACGTTAATTCCACACATAGTATAATATAAAAGGATGACGTTAATTCCACACATAGTATAATATAAAAGGATGACGTTAATTCCACACATAGTATAATATAAAAGGATGACGTTAATTCCACACATAGTATAATATAAAAGGATGACGTTAATTCCACACAGAATACAATATAAAAGGATGGCGTTAATTCCACACATAGTATAATATAAAAGGATGACGTTAATTCCACACAGAGTACAATATAAAAGGATGGCGTTAATTCCACACATAGTACCATATAAAAGGATGACATTAATTCCACACAGAGTACAATATAAAAGGATGACATTAATTCCACCCAGAGTACAATATAAAAGGATGGCGTTAATTCCACACATAGTACAATATAAAAGGATGGCGTTAATTAACCACAGAGTACAATATAAAAGGATGGCGTTAATTCCACACAGAGTACAATATAAAAGGATGACATTAATTACACACAGAGTACAATATAAAAGGATGACATTAATTCCACACAGAGTACAATATAAAAGGATGACATTAATTCCACACAGAGTACAATATAAAAGGATGACGTTAATTCCACGCAGAGTACAATATAAAAGGATGATATTAATTCCACACAGAGTACAATATAAAAGGATGACATTAATTCCACACATAGTACAATATAAAAGGATGACATTAATTCCACCCAGAGTACAATATAAAAGGATGGCGTTAATTCCACACATAGTACAATATAAAAGGATGACATTAATTCCACCCAGAGTACAATATAAAAGGATGGCGTTAATTCCACACATAGTACAATATAAAAGGATGACGTTAATCCAACACAGAGTACAATATACAAGGATGACATTAATTCCACACAGAGTACAATATAAAAGGATGACATTAATTCCACACAGAGTACAATATACAATGATGACATTAATTCCACACAGAGTACAATATAAAAGGATGACATTAATTCCACACAGAGTACAATATAAAAGGATGACATTAATTCCACACAGAGTACAATATAAAAGGATGACGTTAATTCCACGCAGAGTACAATATAAAAGGATGATATTAATTCCACACAGAGTACAATATAAAAGGATGACATTAATTCCACACAGAATACAATATAAAAGGATGGCGTTAATTCCACACAGAATACAATATAAAAGGATGACATTAATTCCACACAGAATACAATATAAAAGGATGACATTAATTCCACACAGAATACAATATAAAAGGATGACATTAATTCCACACATAGTACAATATAAAAGGATGACATTAATTCCACCCAGAGTACAATATAAAAGGATGGCGTTAATTCCACACATAGTACAATATAAAAGGATGACATTAATTCCACCCAGAGTACAATATAAAAGGATGGCGTTAATTCCACACATAGTACAATATAAAAGGATGACGTTAATCCAACACAGAGTACAATATACAAGGATGACATTAATTCCACACAGAGTACAATATAAAAGGATGACATTAATTCCACACAGAGTACAATATACAATGATGACATTAATTCCACACAGAGTACAATATAAAAGGATGACATTAATTCCACACAGAGTACAATATAAAAGGATGACATTAATTCCACACAGAGTACAATATAAAAGGATGACGTTAATTCCACGCAGAGTACAATATAAAAGGATGATATTAATTCCACACAGAGTACAATATAAAAGGATGACATTAATTCCACACAGAGTACAATATAAAAGGATGACATTAATTCCACACAGAATACAATATAAAAGGATGGCGTTAATTCCACACAGAATACAATATAAAAGGATGACATTAATTCCACACAGAATACAATATAAAAGGATGACATTAATTCCACACAGAATACAATATAAAAGGATGACATTAATTCCACACAGAGTACAATATAAAAGGATGACATTAATTCCACACAGAATACAATATAAAAGGATGGCGTTAATTCCACACAGAGTACAATATAAAAGGATGACATTAATTCCACACAGAATAGAATATAAAAGGATGACATTAATTCCACACAGAGTACAATATAAAAGGATGACATTAATTCCACCCAGAGTACAATATAAAAGGATGGCGTTAATTCCACACATAGTACAATATAAAAGGATGACATTAATTCCACCCAGAGTACAATATAAAAGGATGGCGTAATTCCACACATAGTACAATATAAAAGGATGACGTTAATCCAACACAGAGTACAATATACAAGGATGACATTAATTCCACACAGAGTACAATATAAAAGGATGACATTAATTCCACAGAGTACAATATACAATGATGACATTAATTCTACACAGAGTACAATATAAAAGGATGACATTAATTCCACACAGAGTACAATATAAAAGGATGACATTAATTCCACACAGAGTACAATATAAAAGGATGACGTTAATTCCACGCAGAGTACAATATAAAAGGATGATATTAATTCCACACAGAGTACAATATAAAAGGATGACATTAATTCCACACAGAATACAATATAAAAGGATGGCGTTAATTCCACACAGAATACAATATAAAAGGATGACATTAATTCCACACAGAATACAATATAAAAGGATGACATTAATTCCACACAGAATACAATATAAAAGGATGACATTAATTCCACACAGAGTACAATATAAAAGGATGACATTAATTCCACACAGAATACAATATAAAAGGATGACATTAATTCCACACAGAGTACAATATAAAAGGATGACATTAATTCCACACAGAATACAATATAAAAGGATGACATTAATTCCACCCAGAGTACAATATAAAAGGATGACATTAATTCCACACAGAATACAATATAAAAGGATGGCGTTAATTCCACACAGAATACAATATAAAAGGATGACATTAATTCCACACAGAGTACAATATAAAAGGATGACATTAATTCCACACAGAGTACAATATTAAAGGAAGACATTAATTCTATCCAATCTATAATATAAAAGGAAGATGTGAATTCCGTACAGAGCACAATAAAAAAAAAGTAACGCCATTCACAGTACAATATAACAAGAAAATAATGACTTGGTCAGGTGACAACACAAAAGAAAAAAAAAACTAAAGATAATCAATGATGACAGGTCAACAAACAGTTGGAAAACAACAGACGGAGAAGGCGTCATAGATAAAGGCGGAAAGACGCAAATACCAGAAAAACTCGGTGAGACGTACACCTTCCATATTGTGCAGGTTTCCCTTAATTTGTACGGTTTTTATTTCTTGTGCATGACTTGTAAGCATTACAAGGCAACATGTAAGGGGAAAACAGTGGTTGTGTGCGAGTTTCTGCATTATTTTGTTCTTTATTATAACATATGACATCAAGACAGTGTATGTGAAACAACTCTATATATGCTAGCCAATGCTGTCGTCATAAACATTCGTTATAAATAAAACAAGAAAGCTCTCAGTCTGAATAGCAAGAAAACAGAAGTAATTAGCATATGAAAGAAACAATCATCGCCATTATGCAGCATAAAAATAAAAAGGACAAATCTGAAACAAGTGCAACGCGTCAAATATTTTGGCACAATAATAACATCAGATGGAAGATGTACCACAGAAATAAAAAGTAGAATAGCTCAGGTCAAAAAAGCATTTCAGAAAATGGAAAACGTCTTGTGCAACAAGTCTATGTCAATAGAAGTGAGACAGAGAGTTCTTCGGTGCTATATAGAACCAATTCTGACCTATGGAAGCGAATCATGGACAGTAAACAAACAAATGAAAAGACGATTAGCGGCCACAGAGACGGGATTTCTCAGAAGAAAGTTCCGTGGACAGCAAGACCAAAGAGGAGAATCTCAAGCAGGCCAACACAAAAAGGGAGCTCCTAAAAAACATCAGAAAGAAACAATCAACGTTGTCAGGTACATCGTGAGAAGAGGAAAGTTGGAATACTTGGTTACAACTGGCAAAAAGCAGGGAAATAGAGATCGCGAACGACAAAGAGAGAAAATATCAGATAGCTTGGTGTCATGTCATGGTAAACAGTCAACAACAGAATTGATACGATGCACTGTAGATAGAAGGGTGTCCGGTTAGCGCAATCGATAGGCGGTTGGCTTACCACGGCAACAGCCGGGGTTCGTAATCCTGGCGAGGACACCTGGGTTTTACTAATTCCCTAAAAATTAGTAGGAGCCGCGATAGCTCAGTGGTTAGTGAACTGGACTACTACGGTCAAGGGGTAGGGTTCGATCCCAACCGACGGCTCCGGGTTCACCCAGCCTTAAATGGGTACCGGATTTTATCTGGGAAAGTAAAGCAGCACGGGCGTAATACCGACCACATTACCCAAAAATCATGTGCTGAAGGTCTGTAAAATATAGGGTCACTAACACCATATTTCCCTATACGCCACTTGGCGTGACGGGGGTACTTTACTTTTTTTTTTACTGTAGATAGAAGATTGTGGGAGGACATGGTCGCCAACGCACCCTGAAAAAATGACAAATAATCAACAGAAAACAAAACAAAATATGGACCGAAGCAGGATCGAACCCGTACTCAGTGGCACAGCGCCTTGCTTGGCTTTTCGTGGCAAGGCGCTGTGCCACTGAGTACGGGTTAGATCCTGCTTCGGTCCATATATTGTTTTTTTTTCCTGTTGATTATTTGTCATTTTTTCCGAGTGCTGTAAACATACCTCTTCCTCTGAATTGGTTCGCTGAGTTCAACCGGCCATGCCACCAGGAGTGGCGGGGAGAGGGGAGACAGGACACGTAAGGTCTCGTTTCCCAATTGAAAGACTTTCTATTTGCTTTTGTATACAGGGTTGCCTTTACAAAATATGGAAGGTATAAAACCAGGACATGTAAGGTCTCGTTTACCAATTGAAAGACTTTCTATTTGCTTTTGTATACAGGGTTGCCTTTACAAAAAAATATGGAAGGTATACAACCACGATATTGAAGTGGACAACCAAAGACAAGGACGCATACTCGATGCTTGAAGGCAAATGATGAAAGAAATAAAGAATGAAAAGAATGAAGAACGAAAGAAAGAAAGAAAGAAAGAAAGAAAGAAAGAAAGAAAGAAGAGAGAGAGAGAGAGAGAGAGAGAGAAAGAAAGTAAAAAGAAAGAAAGAAAGAAAGAAAGAAAGAGAGAGAGAGAGAAATAAAGTAAAAAGAAAGAAAGAAAGAAAGAAATAAATAAAGAAAGAAAGAAAGAGAGAGAGAGAGAGAGAGAAAGAAAGAAAGAAAGAGAGAGAGAAAGAAAGAAAGAGGCTGTTGTAATCTGTACCTATTTACAGTTGTACTGATAATGTTATAAAAACAATTCAACAGCTTACCCAAATCAGAGCAAAAATGTGCAGACTTGCAACTAAAAACACACAATATAAATAATAATAATAAAAGTGTGCTCTAAAATACAGCACAAATATGTCCGACCGTCGACACAAGAGGGTGGCCCAGCGCTGAGTTCATGCAATACGATAATCTTAGAGCGGGTCAACACACACACAGGACACGATGTACTATTATTATATTTCCCTATCAATGATCATGAGGCCTATTCAGGACACGAAGGACGAATATGGTAGACCACCGTGAAAGAGATTGCAGCCTCATCACGTAACATTCCAAAGAAAGCCATGGAGAGAAATTCTAACTGTTGTCATTTATAGAAGAATAGTTAGAATTGGGTGGAAAGAAAAGAAAACAAACGATGAAGTCTTAAAACAACTAAAAATGAAAAGAGAACTACTAAACACAATTAGAACAAGACATGAAATTTTTGCGGCATGTTAAAATGCACTACAGCCTACTAAAAGTAATATTGGAAGGGAAAATACAAGGTAAAAGAGGCAGAGGCAGACCAAGACTAACACGGACGAGTAACATCAAATGATGGACAAGTCAGCATATGACAATCTGCATCATAAAAGCAAGAGACAGAGTGGAATGGCGCTCCATGGTAGCCAACCTTCGATGCGGAGACGGCACGATGATCTATGCTCCACAGGGAGCTGAAAGTATTTGTTGAAGATCTATGATCTACATGGAGCTGAAAGTATTTGTTGAAGATCTATGCTCCACAAGGAGCTAGAAGTGTTTATTGAGACCCCCTATGCTCCACAGGGAGCTGAAAGGTGGAAGAGGACGCCTTAGTGTTATACTAGTATGCAATGTTCCCAGGTGCCTATAGCCCGAGAACCATTGGATTAGCGATAGAGATAGGATGTAATGTATCTGCCAACATGATATGTAGCATGACACGACTATACACGTGTTGACACGATTATCTGTCCACCTCTTGAAGTTCCATCCAGCATACAGTTCTTTTGGGAAGATAACCATTGTCGTCTCAGAGAGGCGGGTCAAGGCTGGTGTGGACACTACAAACTTAAGACACGGAAGGAAGGCCAGTAACATATGGGTAGCATAGGCTACAAATCGGACTTGCCAGAGGAAATGATACGATTTTAGTGCCCGTCTTTATTTCTCTCAACGTTAATGGGAGAGAGCTTCTTTGAGTACTTTGCTCTATAAGTAAACGCTAGATCGAACCTTACCCTTTGTCCTATGTAGTTCTGTTCACTAACCACTGAGCTATCGCGGCTCCCAGTTTCTTTGAGTATTTTGCTCTATTGCTGGTTTATTTTGCTTTGAAGATTCTAGTGTCTGTATTGCTCCTTCTACCCATCCAAAAGTAAAGTACCCCCGTCACACCAAGTGGCGTATAGGGAAATATGGTGTTAGTGACCATAAATTTTACAGACCTTCAGTACATGATTTTTTGGGGTAATGTGGTCGGTATTACGCCCGTGCCGCTTTACTTTCTCAGAAAAAAATCCGGTACCCATTTAAGGCTGGGTGAACCCGGAAACCGTCGGTTGGGATCGAACCCTACCCTTTGTCCTTTGTAGTTCTGTTCACTAACCACTGAGCTATCGCGGCTCCCAGTTTCTTTATTTTGCGCTATTGCTGGTTTATTTTTCTTTGACGATTCTAGTGTCTGTATTGCTCCTTCTACCCATCGCAACAGATAGGAAGTTACGGATAAGCACGATCACCCGCCGCCTTCCAGGCGTGGCACACGATAATGGTATACTGAACCTGAAGCAACACCCTGCGTGCCAAGGGACTTGGCTGGTCTGGATATAAAACGTTGGCCTCCGGACAAAAAGGTCATGTGTTCAAACCCCGCCGCAAAAGGTGGGAACATAACTCTTCCAATCCGTATTCCCTTCCTCCGGTCTCTGGGTAGTGAAGGCAACCCGGTATTCAAACACGTTGCAAAGAAGTCGGATATGCTTGGCTGAATGGCGTAAATAAACTACAACGCAACGAATATACGACCACTTAACGTCCTTTTAAGGACGCATGAGGAATAGGAAGGACTATAAATGTCGTTGGTAGGCATTGGGTACAAGCAAGAAAGAAAGAAAAAGAAAAGAAACAAAGACATGAAAGAAAGAAAGAAAGAAAAAAAGACTCATCTACCAGATAGAGGATGAAGATGAAAAGGAGATGAAGATGTCCTCCATGAGGCGGGAGTGGGGCAGTCATCATATGGAGGAGAATATGGTGATGTCATTTATCTAGGGAGGGAGAAACGTATGTGATTCGTCGTGAGGATGAGCCGGGTGATGATAATCTCATGATTTATTGTGTGTAGGGCAAAGATGTATTCTGTCATTCACCGTGATTATGTGTGGGAGAGGGGATGAGTACATCAGTCGGGGTGCTAATTAGTGGATGCTAGAAGACAGGGAGAGTGAGAGACACACAGAGAAAGAGAAAAATGGCTCATATTTGTTGTTTGAGAAATGAGAATACATTTCCACACACAAATGTCGTATACCGAATATGGCTGGGAGAAATGAGAATACATTCACACACACAAATGTCCTACACCGAATATGGCTGGGAGAAATGATAATACATTCCCACACAAATGTTGTATACCGAATATGGCTGGGAGAAATGAGAATACATTCCCACACAAATGTTGTATACTGAATATGGCTGGGAGAAATGAGAGTACATTAATACACAAATGTCGTATACCGAATATGACTGGAAGAAATGAGAGTACATTCACACACAAATGTCGTATACCGAATATGACTGGAAGAAATGAGAGTACATTCACACACAAATGTCGTATACCGAATATGGCTGGGAGAAATGAGAGTACATTCACACACAAATGTCGTACACCGAATATGGCTGGGAGAAATGAGAATACATTCCCACACAATGTCGTACACCGAATATGGCTGGGGCACGTCCAGCGAATGGAAGAAAAACGCACCCCAAGTAAATACTATATGGTGAACTAATACGCAGAAAAAGACATAAACTATAAAGATAGATATATGTCAATCATCTCTGAATGACTTCTCCATCTGTGAAAATGACTGGGAACATCTGGCAAGTGATCGCACATCATGGAGAGCATGTATAAGGAATGGTATAACGTCATTTGAGACTGTGCTAAGGCAAAACTTAGAAGAGAAAAGATTCATGAAAAATGATGGAAAACCCTGTGGATCAGTGGGCCTGACTTGTTCATTCTGTGGCCGCGTGTGTTTGTCAAACATTAGTAGAATTAGCCATGAGAGAAGTTGTTCGACAAAAACAAAACCTAAAAACAAAAAAATACACAATAGCCTCCACAAGACGGTCTGAGAAGACGACAAGGGCCATATACTATGACGTCTCTAAGATGGAGAAGTGTTTTTTTTTTTTTGTCGATTCTTTCCCCTTCCGACTCTGACGATCCAGTCCAAGATGTGGCGATTACCAATTTCGAAAGTATGTTTTCCTGTTGAACCTACTACCCCTAGAAGAGAAATGGCAATCGCTCAGCAGATTGGTCGTAGAAGACAGGGTCAATCCATGTACAACAGAAACAGGGGAACTGCCGAACAAGTTGACTAGATATATTGTACCTCAGTGTACCTCTCTGGGGAAAGTGTGCAGGAACTCAACTACTGTCTGTGGACGCTAAGGCGGTCGGCATAGGCGGCTAAGGTTTTCACATTGAGGGGACCTATGGTGGATGCCCAACGTGTTTGTGAGGATAGGTTTATAGAACCGGAGATAGAGAGGATAGGTTTATAGAACCGGAGATAGAGAGGATAGGTTTATAGAACCGGAGATAGAGAGGATAGGTTTATAGAACCGGAGATAGAGAGGATAGGTTTATAGAACCGGAGATAGAGAGGATAGGTTTATAGAACCGGAGATAGAGAGGATAGGTTTATAGAACCGGAGATAGAGAGGATCAGTTTATGGAGTCAACGTGTTTGTGAGGATAAGTTTACAGAACCGAGATAGAGAGGATCAGTTTATGGAGTCAACGTGTTTGTGAGGATAGGTTTATAGAACCGGAGATAGAGAGGATAGGTTTATAGAACCGGAGATAGAGAGGATCAGTTTGTGGAGTCAACGTGTTTGTGAGGATAAGTTTACAGAACCGGAGATAGAGATGATCAGTTTACAGAACCAGAGATAGTGAGAATAAGTTTACAGAACCAGAGATAGTGGGGATAAGTTTACAGAACCAGAGATAGTGAGAATAAGTTTACAGAACCAGAGATAGTGAGGATAAGTTTACAGAACCAGAGATAGTGAGGATAAGTTTACAGAACCAGAGATAGTGAGGATAAGTTTACAGAACCAGAGATAGTGAGAATAAGTTTACAGAACCAGAGATAGTAAGAATAAGTTTACAGAACCAGAGATAGTGAGAATAAGTTTACAGAACCAGAGATAGTGAGAATAAGTTTACAGAACCAGAGATAGTGAGAATAAGTTTACAGAACCAGAGATAGTGAGGATAGGTTTACAGAACCAGAGATAGTGAGAATAAGTTTACAGAACCAGAGATAGTGAGGATAGGTTTACAGAACCAGAGATAGTGAGGATAGGTTTACAGAACCAGACAAAGTAAGGATCAATTTGTCAAAAGTATAAGATTCTGAAGATAAAGCAAAGAGATACGGTGAATGACTTGATAGGATATTGAGGAAGAGTTTTGGAAAAGAAGAGATAGTGAGGATTAATTACCAGCCAAAAGATATAGAAAATAAGTTTACACAGCCAAATAATTTGTCAGATTAGTTTACAGAGCCACGAAAATTTATAAGATTAGTTTACAGAGCCAAGAAATACGTCACATTAGTTTACAGAGCCAAGAATATGTCACATTAGTTTACAGAGCCAAGAAATATGTCACATTAGTTTACAGAGCCAAGAAATATGTCACATTAGTTTACAGAGCCAAGAAATATGTCACATTAGTTTACAGAGCCAAGAAATATGTCACATTAGTTTACAGAGCCAAGAAATATGTCAGGTTAGTTTACAGAGCCAAGAAATATGTCACATTAGTTTACAGAGCCAAGAAATATGTCACATTAGTTTACAGAGCCAAGAAATATGTCAGGTTAGTTACAGAGCCAAGAAATATGTCACATTAGTTTACAGAGCTAAGAAATATGTCACATTAGTTTACAGAGCCAAGAAATATGTCAGGTTAGTTTACAGAGCCAAGAAATATGTCACATTAGTTTACAGAGCTAAGAAATATGTCACATTAGTTTACAGAGTCAAGAAATATGTCAGGTTAGTTTACAGAGCCAAGAAATATGTCAGGTTAGTTTACAGAGCTAAGAAATATGTCACATTAGTTTACAGAGCCAAAACAGAGTGAGACTTAATTTACAGAGGAAGAAGCGAGTGGTGATTAGAGAGCCAAGAGACCTAACCATGATAGCCCACAACAAATAAACCTAACCGTGATAGCTCACAACAAATAAACCTAACCATGATAGCTCACAACAAATAAACCTAACCATGATAGCTCACAACAAATAAACCTAACCATGATAGCTCACAACAAATAAACCTAACCGTGATAGCTCACAACAAATAAACCTAACCGTGATAGCTCACAACAAATAAACCTAGCCTAGCTCACAACAAATAAACCTAACCGTGATAGCTCACAACAAATAAACCTAACCGTGATAGCTCAGAACAATAAACCTAACCATGATAGCTCACAACAAATAAACCTAGCCGTGATAGCTCAAAACAAATAAACCTAGCCTAGCTCACCAGAAATAAACCTAGCCATGATAGCTCACAACAAATAAACCTAACCGTGATAGCTCACAACAAATAAACCTAGCCTAGCTCACAACAAATAACCTAACCGTGATAGCTCACAACAAATAAACCTAACCATGATAGCTCACAACAAATAAACCTAGCCTAGCTCACAACAAATAAACCTAGCCTAGCTCACAACAAATAAACCTAACCGTGATAGCTCACAACAAATAAACCTAACCATGATAGCTCACAACAAATAAACCTAACCGTGATAGCTCACAACAAATAAACCTAACCGTGATAGCTCACAACATATAAACCTAACCGTGATAGCTCACAACAAATAAACATAGCCTAGCTCACAACAAATAAACCTAGCCTAGCTCACAACAAATAAACCTAGCCTAGCTCACAACAAATAACCTGGCCTAGCTCACAACAAATAAACCTGGCCTAGCTCACAACAAATAAACCTAACCGTGATAGCCCACAACAAATAAACCTAACCGTGATAGCTCACAACAAATAAACCTAGCCTAGCTCACAACAAATAAACCTAACCGTGATAGCTCACAACAAATAAACCTAACCATGATAGCTCACAACAATAAACCTAGCCTAGCTCACAACAAATAAACCTAGCCTAGCTCACAACAAATAAACCTAACCGTGATAGCTCACAACAAATAAACCTAACCATGATAGCTCACAACAAATAAACCTAACCGTGATAGCTCACAACAAATAAACCAAGCCTAGCTCACAACAAATAAACCTAACCGTGATAGCTCACAACAAATAAACCTAGCCTAGCTCACAACAAATAAACCTAGCCTAGCTCACAACAAATAAACCTAACCGTGATAGCTCACAACAAATAAACCTAACCATGATAGCTCACAACAAATAAACCTAACCGTGATAGCTCACAACAAATAAACCTAACCGTGATAGCTCACAACAAATAAACCTAACCGTGATAGCTCACAACAAATAAACCTAGCCTAGCTCACAACAAATAAACCTAGCCTAGCTCACAACAAATAAACCTAGCCTAGCTCACAACAAATAAACCTGGCCGAGCTCACAACAAATAAACCTGGCCTAGCTCACAACAAATAAACCTAACCGTGATAGCCCACAACAAATAAACCTAACCGTGATAGCTCACAACAAATAAACCTAACCGTGATAGCTCACAACAAATAAACCTAACCATGATAGCTCACAACAAATAAACCTAACCATGATAGCCCACAACAAATATGTTACGCTCCACAGGGAGCTGAAAGTGTTTGTTGAAGACCTATACTCCACAGGGAGCTGAAAGTGTTTGTTGAAGACCTATACCCCACAGGGAGCTGAAAGTGTTTGTTGAAGACCTATACCCCACAGGGAGCTGAAAGTGTTTGTTGAAGACCTATACCCCACAGGGAGCTGAAAGGTAGAAGAAGAAGAATGATGAGAGCAATGATATTTAAAGAACAAGCAACCTTATGTTTAACTGCGGAGAAATAAATGCACCACCTGTGAGATGCACCACTAGGAGCCAGGCTATCAATAGTGGCCCCACGAGACCCTTGGATCAATTATACACTGGCCAAGGAGCTAGGATTCCCCAAAAGGGATGGCAATACCGGTACCCATGCAGAGGTGGGACACTGCGAGGCGACGACGACGCTGATATCACGCGTTCCCACAACACATCTACGCACACACAAATAATCGTTAATGGCGGACAACGAGGGATAGTTAATGAATGGCAATTAAAAAAAGATATGCTGTCAACTTTCATAGCACGCAAAGTTGAGAGGAGATTGGGAGAGGGTTATAGAGAGAGAGAGAGAGAGAGACAGAGACAGACAGACATTAGTGGTAACAGACGGATTTCGACACAAGAAACACAAGGATTTTTTTTAATAAGCATAAAATATTTGAAACAAATAAGAAAACAACGGCCGGGTAAAATTATGATGAATTGAGAAAAGATTATTGTCAAATCATCGGACAGTTATCACCACTATTGTCCAACAAGGAAATAACTCTGGAGGCAAAACGGGCACTGTACAATACAATCTTCATCCCAACGTTGTGCTACCAATACCAGACCTGGACCCTAGATGCTAGAACAATAAGAAAAATAACCTCTACAGAGATGAAATGTGTTAGACGAATGACAGGAAACAGTCTGAGAGATAAGATCAAAAATGAAGAACTGAGAAAAAAGCTAGGAATAGTCCCCTCCATAGAATATATAAGGAAACAACAGATAAAATGGTTTGGCCACGTGACAAGGCAGAAAGAACAAAACACAACACAACGAGCCTTCAACAAACATGTGAGAACACCAGACCCAAGGGTCGACCAAGAAAAGATGGATGGATAGAATATTTAGAAGCACTAGGAAACATAACAGCAACAGAGGCGAACAGAAGAGCAAAAGACCGCAAATTATATCTCCCATCGACGCTGAAACCAAATGAGGAAGGAAAGAAGAAACGATAGATGGCGCCGTGATAGAAGTTTGGCGTCAACAAAAGACATGGCACACGGTGCACGGACTAAGTAATAAATGTATTAACTGATTTCATGAGGATCCAGTTATAAAGAATACAAGATGTCAACTAATCCTGAACTCATGACGAAGTACACACAAACCGCAGCACACCAGACACGTGAAGAGTAAGAATGCGCGATCACCAGCACTAGACTTTCCTGATACGTTGTGACTCGTCCACGGCGTGGTCTGTGATTCATAAACACCGAGGCTGGAGTCAAGGGTTTTTGAGTTCTATTTTTTTATAAAGCTGATTTTTTTTTTTTAGGATGAGGGGGAGGGGGGATCGGTGAGGACGAGAGGGGTGGGTGTGTGATTGGGGAGGGCGGGGGAGAGGGGGGGGGGTCATGGGAGAAGGTGCTAAGCGGATTCCGAAGGCAACGTGGGAAATGGAGATATTGTCGTATCAGTCACGCGACACGCCGGCTGTGTCTGTTCGCGAGATGAAAGACCCGCCCACTTTCAGCCGCCAATTTCTTTAGATTGTTAGTTGGGGCAAGCTACAAGCCAGGGCGTAACAGCGAAACAGCGTACTAGCAAATATATCATAATTGAGTGCCGTCTCCGCATCGAAGGTTGACCCCATAAAGCGCCATTCCACTCTGTCTCTTGCTTTGATGGTGGAGGTTGTCATAGGCTGACTTGTCCGTCTATAGATGTTACCCGCCCATGTTAGACTTGGCCTGCCTCCTTTACTTTGTATTTTCCCTTCCAAGAGTACTTCTACTAGGCTGCTTTGTCATTTAACATGGACCAAAAATCTCATGTGTCTTGTTTGAATTGTGTTTGGTAGTTCTCTTTTCATTTTTATTTGTTTAAAGACTTCATTGTTTGTCTTCTTTTCATCCTATTTCTTCTATATATCCACATTTTCAAAGGTTTTAATTTTCTGTTCTGTTTCCTTGTCTAATGTCCATGTTTCTGCACCACACAGGAATATGGAGATGTAAATTCTTCTTAATAAAGAGACGTGACATCTATTGGCACAGGTTGCTATTTTTATTTGTGATTTCTCTCTGCGGCAACCAGCCCTAGTCGCGACAACCAGCCCTAGTCGCGGCAACCAGCCCTAGTCGCGGCAACCACCCCTAGTCGCGGCAACCAGCCCTAGTCGCGGCAACCACCCCTAGTCGCGGCAACCACCCCTAGTCGCGACAACCAGCCCTAGTCGCGGCAAACCACCCCTAGTCGCGGCAACCACCCATAGTCGCGGCAACCACCCCTAGTCGCGACAACCACCCCTAGTCGCGACAACCACCCCTAGTCGCGACAACCAGCCCTAGTCGCGACAACCAGCCCTAGTCTCAGCAGCGAGATCTGGCTTGAAACGTCAATTAATCATCGACGGAAAAAAAAAGTATGAGCACCTCCAAAATGATCTTCCAGTGCGGCGTGGGACCCCAGTTCAAACGGCTGCCAGGGAAAAATGGATTAACACGCAACATTCAGCCCCTAGACATTAGAGACTTCAACAGAGGTGAAAGTTGGCTAACGGAAAACAAAAAAATTAATTCGAAGGCACTGAGACTCCATCTTGGATCTACTACATTTCTCTCATTGTAGGAACTGATATTCTATGGGAGTGGTTCCAGTGTGTGACGTCACGAACATGTGACATGTATTCGTCCAGTTCTACCAAAGAAATTAGGTTAAATATTAAAATTAAAATTTTCAACTACAATGTTAAGTCAGTCTTATTATATGGCTGTGAAACATGGAGAACAACAGAAATGACGATAATGAAGATACAGACTTTCATTAATGGATGCTTACGCAGAATAAATGGATGGAAATGGCAGGACAAAATCACTAACATGGAATTATGGAAATGTACCAGTCAAATACCAGTGGATAAAGAGACACAGCGAAGACAATGGCGCTGGACAGGACACACACTGCGGAAGCCAGCTGAGAGTATTACACAACAGGCCCTATTTTGGAACCCCCAGGGGAAAAGACAAAGAGGAAGACCAAAGAATTATTGGAGAAGACAGATAGAAGCAGAGATGAAGATGATGGGGAAGACATGGAATGATCTTAAAAGAATGGCGAGAAGCAGAACGACTTGGAAAGTGTTTGTTGAAGACCTATGCTCCACAGGGAGCTGAAAAGGTAGAAGAAGAAGAAGAAGAGACTCCATCTTGAATCTACTACATCTCTCTCACTCTCAAAATTGATATTCTATGGGAGTGGTTCAGTGTGTGACATGCAATCGCCCAGTTCATTGTTTGTGCCAGCTGTACAGACTGTACCATCAAAAGCTGAGATGGTTGACACCCGGCCTAGTGGGAAACAATCTATTTTAACCACACATCTTATTAGATGTCTATGGCTATCTATTACTGGATGTCCTTCTCAACTGCTCTGTGGAGTCAGGGGCGAGAGAGTTAAGAGCTACTGGCCAATCCAAAATAAGACCACTCAAAATATTGCACTGGAATGCTGAAGGCATCAACAGCAAAAGAGATGGGTACAGTAAAAAGATAGAATTAGAAAATATCCTGCATGGAGAACAAATAAGCATATGCTGTTTGCAGAAAAACCCATCTAAACAACCACATAGCCTTGAAGATTAGGGGATACCAGTGCTACCGATCTGACAGAATAAATAGACAAAAGGGTGGAATACTGACTCTTGTAAGGAACAACATTAATGCATGTCAGATTGAAGTGTATATGGATGGGGCGGAACATCAAATACTGCACCTCAGGGCAGGAAATACAGACTTTCACCTACTTAACTACTACTGTCCGAGTGACCGCCCACTAGCACTAGACACAGTTACATTAAAAGAAAGAATAATTGTATGTGGAGACTTTAACAGCCATTCACAGAGCTGAGTCTATGAACATATGGACAAGAGAGGTGAAGAGCTGAAAATTGGCATGGTGACAATGTGCTTATACTATTAAACCAGGCAACAAATCCACCAACATTCTACTCCAGGTCATGGCATACCACATCTACACCAGACCTTGCTTTCCATTCACCAGACCTGGCTTGGAATATTACACGTATTAATAGGAAACAACTTGGAGGCAGCGACCACTGACCATCCTTTTTAGTGGTACAAAATGAGGCCATCAGGGAGAGCAGCACTATCTCTCTAGATGGAATTACAAAAAGGCAGACTGGAAAATGTATCAACACTACACCAGTGCACTGACTAAAGATATAAATACAGATAGAGACATCAACAAAATAGTTGACGAATTCAGTAGACTAATAATACAAGCTGCCAGTGAAACAATAACTAGAGGGGCACGGAAACACTACAAACCATACAGGAGTAGTGAACTATAGCAACTGCACAATGACATGGAAATATCTCGAAAGCAAGCATAAAATAACCCCTGCCAAGAACACCACAATAACTATCAACATGCTAAAGCCAAATTTCAACGGGCTAAACTACAAGCCAGACGGAGAAGCTGGAAAGAGAAAACAGAGTCCTTGAATCTTGAACGAGACACAAGAAAAGTGTGGAAGCTTGTAAAACAGCTGAATGATGAGGGTACAGAAAGGAACACCAAAATTATACTGAAGAGGATGGAAACATCCTAACAGGTAAACATGCAGCAAATCACTTTGCAGGCTCCTTTGCAAATGACAACAATATTGAAATTAGCCTAGAGAAACGTCGAGAGACCCGTCTAAAACAACAAAATGCAAGACAAGAAGAGACCACACATGAAGTCATGGAAACACCCATTACACAAAGAGAGCTAGAGCTGGCAATATCCAATTAAAAATGAAAAAGTCACCAGGCAGTGATGGAGTGTCCAATGAAATGATTAAGAACTTGGGAACTGCAGCTAAAGCAAAACTACTGCAGATCTACAACATTTGCTGGATCACAGGTAGAGTGCCACAGGCATGGAGAGAAGTAATTATGATACCATTACTAAAGCCAGGAAAAGATGGTTCAACGACATCCAGCTATAGACCAATTAGCCTTACAAGCTGTTTGTGTAAAACAATGGAACGTATAATCAATCTCAGACTGCAGTGGTACCTGGAAAGTGAAAATCTCCTTGTCCCACAATAAGCAGGCTTTAGACAGTGTTACTCTACCGAAGATCAGGCAACCTATCTTTCCCAGGAAATTGAGGATGCGTTTCAAGAAAAGAAACTGGTACTAGCAGCATGGATAGACCTAAAGAAAGCATTTGATAAGGTATGGAAGGAAGGGCTTTTGAAGAAACTGAGAATTATGGAGTAAATGGCAGGATGTACAAATGGGTCAAAGCATACCTGCATAATAGGAGAGCCAGAGTGCAACTGGATGGTCTTAAGAGTAAGAAGGTCTTATTGCCAGTGACGTCACACTAGTAGGGTTGCGGGCATGCTGTCTTTCTAAAGTTGGCTGTATATAAGTAATGCATTACTATACTATATTATATAATATAATTTTTTTTTTTTTAAAGTAAAGTACCACCGTCACGCCAAGTGGCGTATAGGGAATATGATGCTAGTGACCATAAATTTTACAGACCTTCAGCACATGATTTTTGGGGTAATGTGGTCGGTATTACGCCCGTGCCGCTTTATTTCCTGAAAAAAAAAAATTCCGTACCCATTAAAGGTTTTTTTTATGGAAAGATTTTTTTTTTTTTTTTTTTTTTCCACCGGAAAGGGGGTTGGAGGGAATAATATTCCAACAGCCAGAAAAATCGAGTGAGTTGTCAAGACATCGTCATAGCACGTGATTTGCAACGTTCGGCTCGCGCACCTGGTCCGGCTCGCGGCATGGAGCGCGTGAGGGCATTGACCATAACCAGCGCGTGACGCCACAAGACAACGACGAGCCAGCTTGTCAAGACAATGCTGCGAGTACTCCGCACGTCCTGCGGCGCGGCGGACAGTACTACTCAGCGACAATCATTTGGTTAATTCAGCCACAAATATGTCAGGATGGGTAATTTTACCAGCTTCTGTATGCAGTACAACCTGCGGCTGCCCTGATGGTATGCTCGGGAGAGTAAAAGGCTAAGGGAGGGTACCCTGAAGTAAAACTCCACTGTCTTGTGGGTGTGACTAAAAAGTCAAAGGCTAGCGGAGCCAACCGTCAACAAACCGACGGAAGGCAACAGAAAACCACCGTCGTAATTTCTTTGTACAATCATGAATCGTCACAATCACTGGAGTCTGTAGAAATGTGGTTTTACAGAAGAATGTTAGAATACCATGGACAGCTAAGAAGAGTAATGAAAACGTTCTGAAAGAGGCCAAACAAAAAGAGAGCTAATTTCCAATATTAGGAAAAAACAATCATCATTTTTATGGCCATGTAAGGAGAAGAGAACAACTGGAATATATTGTAATAAATGGGGAAAATTAGGCACGAAGATATAGAGAGAAGCAAAGAAAAAAGACATTTTAAGAGAATGGCTTGGCAGAAGGTCGACAACAGAAATGATAAATAACTGTCGTGATAGAAAGTTGTGGAGAGACATGATCACCTACGCCAGAGGCCCGGTACTTGATGATAAAATTCAGCCTCAATGTTATCAAGTGAAATCTTGGCAATAATTGCAAAGTCTTTGGGCAAATGTGGCTGAAGAGGCTCGTCCAGAATGAGGGGGGAGGGGCGGCGCGTGGAAGGTCTTGTGAAATGTCTAATACACAGAAGCAAAGAACCGTCAGACATGAATTTTCCCCCTTCCATATTCTCATGTGCCGATTTCGGCTCGCAAGGACGATGGGTAGAGACTAAGAGAGAATATGAGGTAATCTGATCATCTGAAGCGGTCATCTCTTATCAAGTGTTTGGACCCTTTAGTTTCTGGACACTTGGCGAATCAGCCTGCAACGTCACCCCAGACTATGCGCGGTTTTCCAGCGCCAGAAGCAGTATTTCCCCCCCCCCCCCCCCAATTTTCCTTTTGTTACACTCTGAGCCTGAAAGTTCACGAAACGTAATCACTGAATATATTACCAGTCTATGTCACAATACGTGGTACAACGGGGAATATATTACCAGTCTATATCACAATACCTGGTACCAGTCTATGTCACAATACCTGGTACAACAGGCAATATATTACCAGTCTATGTCACAATACCTGGTACAACAGGCAATATATTACCAGTTTATATCACAATACATGGTACCAGTCTTTGTCACAATACTTTGTGCACCAGGGAATGGATTCAATATTAGTATAGAAACGAAATGGTCATGCTTTCAACAAAATAATCGTTTACCAATAGGAGAAGGCATAGGCATATGTTGGTTATGAGTAGACAACATGGGAATTGCAAAATTAGATCCTCAAATAGGAAACAACAGGTAACGACAAACAAGGGACGACCTAGTGAAAATCTAAGGACACTGACAGGCAAGGTTAACAGGTATCGGCGCTCCAGGAACTGAAATGTTGGCCGAAAACAGGCACATGTGGAGCAACACCTTGAGGGTCATTGGTATCACACATCATCCATATGTTAGCACTGGTATCACATCCATATGTTAGCACTGGTATCACATCCATATGTTAGCACTGGTATCACATCCATATGTTAGCACTGGTATCACATCCATATGTTAGCACTGGTATCACATCCATATGTTAGCACTGGTATCACATCCATATGTTAGCACTGGTATCACATCCATATGTTAGCACTGGTATCACATCCATATGTTAGCACTGGTATCACATACATATGTTAGCACTGGTATCATATCCATATGTTAGCACTGGTATCACATCCATATGTTAGCACTGGTATCACATCCATATATTAGCACTGGTATCACATACATATGTTAGCACTGGTATCACATCCATATGTTAGCACTGGTATCACATCCATATGTTAGCACTGGTATCACATCCATATATTAGCACTGGTATCACATACATATGTTAGCACTGGTATCACATCCATATGTTAGCACTGGTATCACATCCATATGTTAGCACTGGTATCACATCCATATATTAGCACTGGTATCACATACATATGTTAGCACTGGTATCACATCCATATGTTAGCACTGGTATCACATCCATATGTTAGCACTGGTATCACACCCATATGTTAGCACTGGTATCACATCCAAATGTTAGCACTGGTATCACATCCAAATGTTAGCACTGGTATCACATCCATATATTAGCACTGGTATCACATACATATGTTAGCACTGGTATCACATCCATATGTTAGCACTGGTATCACACCCATATGTTAGCACTGGTATCACAGAGGAGATGAACAATCTAATTTTTACTCATTCACTTAGAACTTCGGATCTCCAGATGTTCGTCATTCTGTTGAAAAGTATTTGTTGCTAGAGCCATGCTGATATCTCGGGTTATGTATCCATCTCTTGACAGCTTGTAGCAGTTGATTGACAGACAGACAGAAAAATAGACAGAATGTGATTGAAGTGGGGAAGGATAATCCCTTACTTAAGTATAAGTCGGAGGTGATGGGACAGGAGGTGCAAATATTCAACCTGTCTACAGTGTAAACAACGACATAACCCAATTAACGCTCATCTGACACACTTTTCAAATGGGATTTCTTAACCGGGTTTTTGGTGTGTTTTTTTCGGAACCCAAGGTTCGCCGAAATGTTGATATCAGTATTTTTGTTGTTGTTTTTGTGTGCAATAAATGTGACAAGACATAAGTTATTTTTTTCTTTTAATTACCAATTTATCCGAATAAAATTGTATTTTTGTTCCCCTTCTTAACCTTCACCTTTATATATGCGAAAGAATAATATGAATGATGTGTACACGTCATTGTAGGGGGTTCCTTGAGGCAGTTATATCCTTCCAAGGGTTCCGCTATGATAAGACATAGACGCAATCGTTAAACACCCACAACATGTTTATAGTTAGTTGAAGGCCCCAGTGTCACTGCAAACGAATTAAAATTCATAATTGCTCAACCGCCCGTGCCAGTGGAATCATCCGTATTAAAACTCATCTCACTGAAGGATCCAAACAAAGAAAGGCAGCTGCAGTCCCCATCATAGCAGCCACAGCACACGCCAAGCGGCACCGAACTGTCCTTCCTCATACGATACCATCATTCATTGTAAGCAATAGGAATATCAGGGAGTCGCGATAGCTCAGTGGTTAGTGAACTGGACTACAAAGGACAAGAGGTAGGGATCGATTCCAACGACGGTTTCCGGGTTCACCCAGCCTTAAATGGGTACCGGATTTTTTTTCTGGGAAAGTAAAGCGGCACGGGCGTAATACCGACCACATTACCCCAAAAATCATGTGCCGAAGGTCTGTAAAAATGATGGCCACTAACACCATATTCCCTATACGCCACTTGGCGAGACGGGGGTACTTGACTTTTACTAATAGGAATATCTGAACACGATCCCTTGGCGAGACGGGGGTACTTGACTTTTACTAATAGGAATATCTGAACACGATCCGGATAAAAAACACAGCTAGCACCAACAACATATAAGCATTTAGTACTCAGTGGCCGAGTGGTTAGTACAATCGCCACAATGATTAGGGGCTTGGGTTCAATTCCTAGAAGTGACATACCCCCCACCCAATGTGGCTCTTGGGTCACCCACTATCAAAAATTGGTACTAGAGATTGTTCTGGAAAGTAAAGGCGGTCTGGCGTGATACTGCCCACATCATTAAAAAATCTGAGCTGTTAGTCATGGAAATATATGGACACTAACACCATATTTTACATAAACTTTATGATGTGGGGAAAACCTTTACTTATTTCAAATAAGTGTAATCCAAAGCAGAAAGTGTATTGATCACAACATTTGCTATCCTACCGCACAGAATCAATAAAGTGTCAACAAATGTGTGTACACGAGGGCTGAAAATAGTGTCTGTTCAAGTAAACAAGAGGAGCCGAGATAGCTCAGTGGTTAGTGAACTGGACTACTAAGGACAAGAGGTAGGGTTCGATCCCAACCGAAGGTTTCCGGGTTCACACAGCCTTAAATAGGTACCTGATTTTTTTTTCTGGGAAAGTAAAGCGGCACGGACGTAATACCGACCACATTACCCCAAATGTCTATATAAGCAAAAAATGTGGGTATTTGAGTTATTTTGCGGGTCATCATCATTGCACTCCGAACATGTCCATAGGTGCTCAGATCCCTCCTCAGCAATTCCCTCAGTGTCCAACGACTGACGACTCCAGTTCTATGTTGGTTGATAAGTCTTCTTACACGGCCACTAAGATTCTCATTTCTGGCTGTGCCCATCTTAACTCCCATTTCCATCATCCGAAGAAGCGACGTGGATCTGTGTTTGTCGAAGTCCTGTGCTCTTCCCACATCTCGGAGTGCATTGATGATGTCCGCCCGATCCATCGGTTGCCCGTCTTCAACGACAGCGCAGCTGTGGGTACTAATACCATGTTCCCTATATGCAGGTGGCATGACTGAGCTCTGCACTGGCTCTGGTAAATACAAGAATCTCTGATTGTCAAATTGGCAAAGGTGGGGAGGGTAAACAAACAGTGGATGATATCCGTCAAGATCTGCTTCATAACGATGGCACGTTCGTACCCACATTGAGCTACCAGCACTAGACATGAAGCGACACTGACAACATAAGCATCAAGTTACAATAGAAGAATGAGATGTGTACTGCATACAAAACAGCAGTAGAGGCCAACAAACTGGAAAATACCACACATGTTTATCTCTCTTTGATATTGAAGGGGAAACGAAGAAGGGAAGAAAAGAGAATACAAGAAGACATAACGCAGAAAAAAAAAAAAAAAAAACAGACACCGAGCTCACACAATCTGTATAATCTCTGTACGATTGTCCAGAAATTAAAAAGTACAACATCAAACATCAGAGAATGAAATGTTTTGAACATCTCTTTACAAGACATTAAAAAGTACAACATCAAACATCAGAGAATGAAATGTTTTGAACATCTCTTTACAAGACATTAAAAAGTACAACATCAAACATCAGAGAATGAAATGTTTTGAACATCTCTTTACAACTGTCCAGACATCAGAAAGTGCAACATCAAACGTAAGAGAATAAAATGGCTTGGACATCTCTTTACAATTGTCCAGACACCAAACATCAGAGAATAAAATGTTTTGAACACCTCTTTACGACTGTCCAGACATCAGAGAATAAAATGGATTGGACATCTCTTTATAATTCTCCAGACATCAGAGAATGAAATGTTTTGAACATCTCTTTACAACTGTCCAGACATCAAACATCAGAGAATGAAATGGCTTGAACATCTCTTTACAACTGTCCAGACATCAAACATCAGAGAATGAAATGGCTTGAACATCTCTTTACAACTGTCCAGACATCAAACATCAGAGAATGAAATGGCTTGAACATCTCTTTACAACTGTCCAGACATCAAACATCAGAGAATGAAATGGCTTGAACATCTCTTTACAACTGTCCAGACATCAAACATCAGAGAATGAAATGCTTTGAACATCTCTTTACAATTGTCCAGACATCAAACATCAGAGCATAAAATGTCTTCAAGATCTGATCAAAATGAAACTCACCCAACCTGTAGCACAAGCATCTATTCTGGACTCCCCATGTCCAACGATCATTGTTAGCAAGTGTCAGACCTCAGACGTATCTCACAACACATCCATGTTATGGGCTAGTCTCTTATCCTTGGCAAGGAAGCTAAAGCCTGTTGTTGTTGCCACTTTCCTCAGTTTTCTTTGTAGTGTTTCTCTAAGTCAGCATTTTTTTCTCTTGTCTCTTCTCATCACATGGCCAACATATAAACACCTCCTTCTCTTGATTATAAATCTTCTTTGTGTGCTTTGTTATTTTCCTTCTTTATGCAACAGTCTTAAATTCACTCCATGAGATAGAAAATATTTAGCACAAACATACAACATGAGCACATAAAGTTATGTGAGTAAAGAACAACACAGGCACAAAGTTGACAGATGGAATCTGTCAAGTAGGCAATGTCCATCAACACAACTAGGCAATGTCCATCAAGCTACACAACTAGGCAATGTCCATCAAGCTACACAACTAGGCAATGTCCATCAAGCTACACAACTAGGCAATGTCCATCAAGCTACACAACTAGGCAATGTCCATCAAGCTACACAACTAGGCAATGTCCATCAAGCTACACAACTAGGCAATGTCCATCAAGCTACACAACTAGGCAATGTCCATCAAGCTACAATTAGGCAATGTCCATCAAGCTACACAATTAGGCAATGTCTATAAAGCTACACAACTAGGCAATGTCCATCAAGCTACACAACTAGGCAATGTCCATCAAGCTACACAATTAGGCAATGTCCATCAAGCTACACAATTAGGCAATGTCTATAAAGCTACACAACTAGGCAATGTCCATCAAGCTACACAATTAGGCAATGTCTATCAAGCTACACAACTAGGCAATGTCCATCAAGCTACACAACTAGGCAATATCTATAAAGCTACACAATTAGGCAATGTCTATCAAGCTACACAACTAGGCAATGTCCATCAAGCTACACAACTAGGCAATGTCATCAAGCTACACAACTAGGCAATGTCCATCAAGCTACACAACTAGGCAATGTCTATGCTCTAGGCAATGTCAAGCTACACAACTAGGCAATGTCTATAAAGCTACACAATAGGCAATGTCCATAGCTACAACTAGGCAATGTCCATCAAGCTACACAACTAGGCAATGTCCATCAAGCTACACAACTAGGCAATGTCTATAAAGCTACACACTAGGCAATGTCCATCAAGCTACACAACTAGGCAATGTCCATCAAGCTACACAACTAGGCAATGTCCATCAAGCTACACAACTAGGCAATGTCCATCAAGCTACACAATTAGGCAATGTCTATAAAGCTACACAATTAGGCAATGTCTATCAAGCTACACAATTAGGCAATGTCTATAAAGCTACACAATTAGGCAATGTCCATCAAGCTACACAATTAGGCAATGTCCATCAAGCTACACAATTAGGCAATGTCTATCAAGCTACACAATTAGGCAATGTCTATCAAGCTACACAATTAGGCAATGTCTATAAAGCTTCACAACTAGCCAATGTCTATCAAGCTACACAACTAGCCAATGTCCATCAAGCTATACAACTAGCCAATGTCCTGAGAGCTACACAACTAGCCAATGTCCATCAAGCTACACAACTACCCAATGTCCATCAAGCTACACAACTAGCCAATGTCCATCAAGCTACACAACTACCCAATATCCTGTGAGATATACAACCAGCCAATCTACAAGAGCATCAAAACAATCTTCTCTTCGCATTGCCACAAAGTTCAAGAACTAGGACTAAAGTAGAATGATGACAGCTTCCCTGACTGACACATATTAAATGACTGAAGCGAGATTATTGCAGCTCAATGATAGCAAATACAGAAGTTTCATGTTAACTGAGTCAGCACAAGACTAAATTCAAACTAATTGCCATCAATCAATCAAATCCCTTTAGACCCCTTGATGAAGCATTGGCCACGGACAAGGTGGCTCCATCCACTTCATTTCTTGGACATTTTCTGTACGTTTCCCCAGTCTAGGAAATTTTTTTTTATACATATTTTAGCTTACTAATGTTGACATATTATCAGTTTTTATCCTCCATTATGTAGCACATCTAATTATGGAAATGTACCAGTCAAATACCAGCGGATAAAGAGATACAGCGAAGACGATGGCGCTGGATAGGACACACACTGCGGAAGCCAACTGAGAGTATTACACAACAGGCCCTTTTTTGGAACCCCAGGGGAAAAGACAAAGAGGAAGACCAAGAAATTATTGGAGAAGACAGGTAGAGGCAGAGATGAAGATGATGGGGAAGACATGGAATGATCTTAAAAGAATGGCAAGAAACAGAACGACTTGGAAAATGTTTGTTGAAGACCTATGCTCCACAGGGAGCTGAAAGGTAGAAGAAGATGTAGCATATCTCTCTTTTGTTTCATCATCATCTCTCATCCCTGTCTGTTTCTCTTTGATTTTCCATGTCTCGCAGATCATAGATGTAGTATCTATCTATTGACCTTTCGAGCATAGGGCGTAGACCAAGATACTCTTTCTCTATCTGAATTTTTGTTCTAGCAGTTTTCAATCCTTGTAAAGATATTTTATCAAATCTCGCCATTTGTCTCTGTTCCGTGCAAGCAACTCTATCTAATTGAGGGAGCCAATTCCTGCTGCTCTTGCCTCTCTGATCAATGTTCTTCTCAGTGTCTCTCTGGGTCAGCCTCTTTTTCCTCTTACCTGTTGTTTCCCACATGAGGGCCTGCTTGCTATTCGGTTATTATCTCTTCTCATCACATGTCCAACATATGACCATCGTCATTTCTTTATTACTGAAGATATTAGTGGTTGTTGGCGATTTCTCTAATTTCCTCGTTTGTTTTGAATTCGTTCCACACTATACCAAGTATTTTCCTTAGACATTTATTTTCGAATGTGTTCAACCTTGTTTCTATGTCTCTTGTTGTTTTCCAGCTCTCACATGCATACGTAAGGGTATGCATGTGAGAGCAGGAAAACAACAAGAGACTTTGATGTCGCAGTTACCTTTATTTTGCTGTTTGTTTGTTTGTTTTCATTTTCTGAGGAAGGCCACATGTAGGCTGAAACATCAGTATTTTGTTGCTTTCCTTTTTTTTGTAAAGCTGTCACCATACATTATAGAAGTGTATGTTACACTCCATTACTTGCTCCTGCTACCAGATTTACTGCAATTGTTTTGCTTGTTCCCTAGGCCAATGCTCTTTAAGGGTTTCTCTTATTTGTATATTCCTGGCTTTCTATGTGCCTTATAGATCTATGTTCTATGGCACTGGATAGCTTGGTGTCATGGCATGGAAAACAGTCAACAACAGAACTGATACGATGCACTGTAGATAGAAGATTTTAGAAGGACATGATCGCCTACGCCAACTGGTATGGCACATGATGATGATGATGTGGAGGGAAGCTGGTATCAGATTTAAAGCAATTACCATACAAGAGCAAAGGTCTGATGTGCTCTCACACATGAGGTGAGTCCAAATTCATTACTAAAAGTGATACAATTTTATTTTTTAAGAGTGATCCAACCTTGGGTTTCATTCAGTCTTTTAAAATGGATATAAGCAGTAATGTCCTATGTAAAGTTGGAAATTCACCCAGACTTTAGATAAGAAATTAAATTTCTTTTAAAATGGATATAAGCAGTAATGTCCTATGTAAGTTGGAAATTCACCCAGACTTTAGATAAGAAATTAAATTTCTTTTTAAAACAAATGTCTCCATAGGATCTCAAACATAAGCTGGAAAGACAACATTTCAAATGAATAGATAAGAGACGAATGTAAACAAGAATTCATGTCAAGCTTTATGAGAAGGCATTAGTAATACTTCATGTGCTGAGGAAGAATGCAGAAAGACTTCATCAGGCATTCATGTGGAAAGCAATCAATTCAAAGTGGTATGTTTACAGCACTCGGAAAAATGACAAATAATCAACAACAGAAAAAAAAAAAACAAAGAACAATATATGGTCTGAAGCAGGAACGAACCAGAATCTTTGGTCCATATATTGTTCTTTGTTTTTTTTTCTGTTGTTGATTATTTGTCATTTTTTCCGAGTGCTGTAAACATACCTCTTCCTCGGAAATGATTTGCTGATTATTGCCTCGGAAGTTTTCCCCTTTATAATAATAATATTCATTTATTATTATTTGTCTCCGCTCACGTGGAAGCCATCATGTCAAAGAAAACAAGGTAGACCAAGAGAATCACTACGCTGAACAATTACTAGGGAAGGCTCAATCATGGGACTAAGAGGGAACCACAACCCAGCAGCAGACCGTCAATCACAGACAACTATGATTTCCTCCCTATGTTTCTGTTCTGTCTGGGGGGGGGGGGGGGGGGGGGGGGGACCACTAAATTTGACTCCAGGCAAGATACAGTATAGAGATGTTATGGGTTCAAATCTCGGCTGCACCAGTTGGGATTTTATTTGTCATTTCTCTCCGCGACAACTACCCCTGGTCTCAGCAGCGAGGCCTGGCTTGAAACGTCAATTACTCATGACAGAAAACATATGAGCACCTCCAAAGACGGAGTTATCTGCCTGTATGGCGAGGGACCCCTGTGCACAAGGCTGCCAGGGGAATAAACAGATTAACACGCAAAATTCAGTTCCTAGTCACTAGGGTCTTCATCAGAGGTAAAAGCTGGCAAACGCAAAAAAAAAAAAAAAACTGCACTGCACTTGATCACAGTAGTTGGATGTGGGGGGGGCCATCGTTCTTACTTTTCTTCCCCAAATGGGAGAATCAGATAGCCATAGAGAGTGCCAAAGCTGAACTATAAACCATTGCTCACTTATTTGCCAAGCCAGAAATATTAGCTCAGCACTAATGACTAAAGGTTACCTCCCCTGCCTTGCTGGGCATGTAGGGAATATGGTGCCAGCAACCACATTTCCCATCTATTCTATTGTCCCTTTCGAGCCAAAGACGGCACATAGGGCAGAACCACAATCTCAAAACAGAAACCTTGCGTGCCAAAATGGCACATATTGCAGAGATCACTGCTTCTAAAATCTGTGGTCCGTTTCCATAACAATACTTTTTACAATGACAGCTTGTCAAGCCATCAATCAATCTCCTTAGTCGCCTCTTACGACATGCCTGGAAGGTCACAGTGTCACTATTCTTTACTTCCCTCATAAAGATGCCCCGGTAACACATCATATATGCAGACCGCAATTTTTGGACACATTTCCCATGACTATGGCATATTATTGGGTGAAGTCTTCAGTATTACGCCAGGCCGAATTAACTCTTTCTGCACATTTCACCGCACTTCGGCTGCGTACGTTTCGCAGCATAGTGTGTCACTCTCAATTTGATTAGTGTGAACCGTCATCAAACCATATTCCTTTCACATGTCTTGTATCATCTTGATATTGATTAAATCTAATACCTTGTTCAATTATCTAAAACTTCATATATGATATGTGTGTATATAATGGACATAGTACTTCTATCTATCTATTGTCCTTTCGAGCTGAAGACGACACATAGGGCACAGCCACAATCTCAAAAACAGAAACCTTGTGTGCCAAAATGGCACATATTGCAGAGATCACTGCTCTAAAATCTATGGCGCTGTTTCCATAACATAAAACTTTTTACAATGAAGTTAATAGTTTGTTTAAAGTTTTGTCAAGCCAGCAGAGCAACCTCCCTTGTGGCCTCTTACGACATGCCTGGAAGGTCACATGTTCACTATTCTTTCTATCTATCTATCTATTGACCTTTCGAGCCGTAACCGGCCCATAGGCGTAGACAAGATTACACCTTCTCCTATATGGATTTTTTGGCTAGCAGTTTTCTTTTAAAGATATTTTATCAAAGATCGCCATCTGTCTCTGTTCTGTGCAAGCAGTTCTATCTCAATTGAGGGAGCCGACTCCTGCTGCTCTTGCCTCTCTCATCAATGTTCTTCTCAGTGCTCCCTGGGTCTCCTCTTTTCTTTACCCTGTTGTTTCCCATATGAGGGCTTGCTTTGCTATTCGGTTATTATCTCTTCTCATCACATGTCCAACGTATGACCATCGTCTTTCTTTATTACTGAAGATATTAGTGGTTTGATTGGCGATTTCTCTAATTTTCCTCATTTGTTTTGAATTCTATTATTCACTATTCTTTACTTTCCTCATAATGAGGCCTCAGTAACACACGAGGAAACATAGTACTTACAGCTGTGAAATATGTTAATGGTCATAGAAGAATATGGGCACTCACAATTGTTAAATATGTTTTAATGATCTAGAAGAATATGGGCACTCACAATGTGTAATATGTTAATGGTCATAAAGAATATGGGCACTCACAATTGTTAAATATGTTAATGGTCATAGAAGAATATGGGCACTCACAATTGTTTAATATTTAATGGTCATAGAAGAATTTGGGCACTCACCACTGTAAAATATGTTAATGGTTATAGAAGAATTTGGGCACTCACAATTGTAAATATGTTAAATGGTCATAGAAGAATATGGGTACTCACAGCTGTAAAATATGCTAATGGTCATAGGAGAATATGGGCACTCACAATTGTGAAATATGTTAATGGTCATAGAAATATGGGCACTCACAATTGTGAAATATGTTAATGGTCATAGAGAATATGGGCACTCACAGCTTTAAAATATGCTAATGGTCATAGGAGAATATGGCACTCAAATTGTTAAATATGTTAATGGTCATAGAAGAATTTGGGCACTCACAATTGTTAATATGTTAATGGTCATATAAGAATTTGGGCACGCACAATTGTTAAATATGTTAATGGTCATAGAAGAATATGGGCCTCACATTGTTAAATATGCTAATGGTCATAGGAGAATATGGCACTCACAATTGTGAATATGTTAATGGTCCATAGAAAATATGGGCACTCACAGCTGTCAAAATTATTAATGGACATAAAAGAAAATGAGCCCTCACAGTCACCTTATTACCCATTATAGCACAAGACATTGATGTTAAATAACAAAAATATCTGTTCTTCTTTAAACTTCAACATAACTTGGTCTATGCTAGTTCCATGTCCAGATGAGAAAGGTGAATTGGGCCTGCTATGGAATTGTGTCAGGAAGAGCCAAGGTTAAACATGGTAGCGGGGACAACTCAGGCGGATAATGTCCAGACTGAGAGTAAATAAGAATAGAATACAACAGACACATTAGATAAATGGTCTTTTCCACATATTAATTGAAAAGTACGGGTCACATTAAAAAAAAAACACACAAAAAACGTATTAAATATGGGAAAACATATCATATGGTAGTTTGTGCACAAAAACAAATGTATAAAGATAGAGTTTATGATGTAGTAGTCTACGTCAGTCATAGTCGACTATGAATTTTTCAGCACCCCTAGAAATATTATTTTTTTCTTTCTTTCGCAGTTAATTCTCTTTTTCTAAGAATCTGTCTGCATCTTTTTGAGTTGGAGCTTTAGAGTATGTTTCCAAAAATTGGCGGTCTGCATATATGATGTAAGGAGACCATTTGGAGGACCTGGACTTTGCTGATGACATAGTTCTCATCAGCAATCAGATAAAAACGATGCAGGAAAACACAAATGAAACTATCATCAATAGCCAGCAAAATTGGGCTTGAGGTCAATCATGAAAAGACTAAAGTCATGAAAAGTTTAATTCCAACAAGTGACAAAATATACATGGAAAACAAACCAGTAGAAGAGATCGATCACTTCATCTATCTTGGAAGTCACATTGATCGAGAAGGGATACGAGCAAAGAAATTAGAATCAGACTGGCTAAAGCAGCAATGTCTTTCAGAAGCCTTGAAAAAGTTGTGGAAATCAAAAACTCATTAGCACAAACACAAAACTTAGGCTATTCAAATCAAATGTACTATCAACCTTACGTATGCGTGTGAGAGCTGGAAAACACAAAGATATAGAAGCAAGGTTGAACGCATTCGAAAATAAATGTCTAAGGAAAATACTTGGTATAGAATGGAACGAATTCAAAACAAACGAGGAAATTAGAGAAATCGCCAATCAACCACTAATATCTTCAGTAATAAAGAAAAGACGATGGTCATACGTTGGACAGTGATGAGAAGAGATAATAATCGAATAGCAAAGCAAGCCCTCATATGGAAACAAACAGGTAAAAGAAAAAGAGGAAGACCCAGGGAGACACTGAGAAGAACATTGATGAGAGAGGCAGAGCAGCAAGGAATCGGCTCCCTCAATGAGATAGAACTGCTTGCACAGAACAGAGACAGATGGCGAGATTTGATAAAATATCTTTAAAAGAAAACTGCTAGAACAAAAATTCATATAGGAGAAGGTGTATCTTGGTCTACGCCCTATGGGCCGGTTACGGCTCGAAAGGTCAATAGATAGATAGATAGATATATGATGTGTTAACCGTGTTTACCGGGCCGCCTCATTATGAGGGAGGTAAAGAATAGTGACACTGTGACCTTCCAGGCATGTCGTAAGAGGCGCCTAAGGAGGTTGATCGATGGCTTGACAAGCTGTCATTGTAACAAGTATTGTTATGGAAACAGCACCATATATTTTAGAGCAGTGATCTCTGCAATATGTGCCACTTTGGCACGCAAGGTTTCTGGTTTTTTTTTTTGTGGAGAGTGTGGTTTCTGCCCTATGTGCCATCTTCGGCTCGAAAGGACAATAGATAGATAGATATATGATGTACAAAGTTGTTGAACTATTAACTTATTAACAAAAGAAGAACAAATGAAATGTTTGCTTATTTGTAAATAATGCTAAGAGATTCTATACCATACAAAATATATATACAAAAAGAGAGACAAGAAAAGCATGTAGTATGCTCAGAGTAAGATGGACTGACATGTGAAAAATGCTAAGAGATTCTATACATACAAAATATATACAAAAAGGAGACAGAAGAAAAGCATGTAGGGTAGGAGGCTTAGTATGCTCAGAGTAAGATGGACTGGCATGTGAAAAATGCTAAGAGATTCTATACCATACAAAATTATCAAAAAGAAGAGACAGAAGAAAAAGCATGTAGTATGCTCAGAGTAAGATGGGACTGACATGTGAAAAATGCTATACATCAAGTGAGAAGCCACAATATGTTATGGTTGCAAGAAGGGACAGAACTAGAACTTTGTAAAGGTCAAGTACGAGACATAAATCGCAGTTTTAGGCACGCAAGTTTTTCACCATATGTGCTCAGCCGACTATCCAGAAGTGTTCGGAGACTTCTGGATAGTGTCGCTTCAAGCATCAAAACTCATGATGTGTGGCGACATTCCTCACCTTCCCAGAGTGATACCCTGGTATCCATTTCTGTCAATGGCTGGGTCGACCGTGGGAGTATTTTATTTTCTTCCAAACACGACAATTCACACTGCTTCCAACGAGAATCGAACACAGGTTGTTAGAATGTCGGGTGTTTTTCCCAACTAGGTACTAGGCCTAGAACTTTTTATCTCCTTCAATACCCCTATAAGATCAAGGTGATGACATAAATAAAGGTACGTGTTTGTACAACATGGACTACAAAGGACAAGGGGTAGGGTCGATCCAAAACCAACGGCTTCCGGGTTCACCCAGCCTTAAATGGGTACAGGATTTTTTTCTGGGAAAGTAAAGCAGCATGGGCGTAATACCGACCACATTACCCCAAAAAATCATGTGCTGACGGTCTGTAAAATATAGGGTCACTAACACACCATATTTCCTATATGCCACTTGGCGTGACGGGGGTACTTTACTTTTACTTTACTATGTACAACATTAAAGACTTATCATCATCATCATGTGCCATACCGGTTGGTGTAGGCGATCATGTCCTTCCACAATCTTCTATCTACAGTGCATCGTATTAATTCTGTTGTTGACTGTTTGCCATGCCATGACACCGTGCTATCCAGTATTTTCTCTCTTTGCCGTCTTTGATCTCTCTTTCCCTGAATTTTGCCAGTTGTAACCAAGTATTCCAACTTTCCTCTTCTCATGATGTGCCAAAAATGTTGAAAAATTGTTGTTTTCTTTGTGATGTTTTTTTAGGAGCTCTGTTTTTGTGTTGGCCTCTTTGAGAATGTCCTCGTTGGTCTTTTTTAGCTTTAAAGACTATGGACGATCATAAACCACAGGGGATCTCTTCCAACATGTCTAATACACTAATCGCATCACTATATCATGAACTGCAAGCACAGCAGATGAAACATCACTTTGTTTCCATGACTGTTGAACATCTGTGCTGAGAACATCAAGAGCAATTTCAGAAATAATAACACGTGCTGAAGTCGGATGTGTTTGGGGGCCGAAAGGCCAGCAATATAACTGTTATTCTCCAAACCACAACACAACGCAGAAACGTCCACTTAACATCCTTTTAAGGGTGGATGATGAAGAGGAATTCTACAGTCTACGAATACTCTAGAATACTTTAGTCATCGGGCGAACGTAAGCAAGCAAGAAATAATCCACAATTTTTAATGTGACCTTTTCACAACAAATGGCAACATAATCCCAGTACTCAGTTATGTTGATGACAATGTACACCTTTCAAACAGGGCAAAGGGATTTAGAATTGAGTCAGTTAAAAAAAAAAAGACAATGAAGAGAAACACCTGTCTATATAAGCTAATATAAACGTCCACCAACAAAGCAAAATGTAAATCTAAAATCATTATCAATATGACGAGGTTACAATTATGACAAACTACAATTGTCTGTAGTAATGTGGTTTTACAGAAGAACGTTGAGAATACCATGGACAGCTAAGAAGAGAAATGAAAGCTTTCTGAAAGAGGTCAAAGCAAAAAGAGAGCTAATTTCCAATATTAGGAAGAAACAATCATAATTTTTTGGCCATGTAATGAGAAGAGAACAATTGGAATATATTGTAACAACTGGGAAAATTGAGGGACGAAGAGATAGAGGGAAGCAAAGAGAAAAAATACCAGACAGCTTAAGAGAATTGCTTGGCAGAAGGTCAACAACAGAAATGATAAATAACTGTCGAGAACGAAAGTTGTGCAGGGACATGATCACCTATGCCAACAGGCCCGATACTTGATGACGATGATAATTGTCTGGATCTATATAAACTAAACTAAATAACAAGTAACTGCCAGGAGGCAAAAGAAGACACTACACCAGCAATATCTATCTATCTATCTATCTATCTATCTATCTATCTATCTATCATCTATCTATCTATCTATCTATCTATCTACTATCTATCTATCTATCTATTGTCCTTTCGAGCCGAAAACGGCACATAGGGCAGAACTATAATCTCAAAAACAGAAACCTTGCGTGCCAAAATGGCACATATTGCAGAGATCACGCTTCTAATATTATGGTTCTGTTTCCATAACAATGCTTTTTACAATGACAGCTTGTCAAGCCATCGATTAACCTCCTTATCGCCTCTTACGACATGCCTGGAAGGTCACAGTGTCACGATTCTTTACTTCCCACATAATGAGGCCCCCGGTAACACACAGGAGAAAAAAAATCTACAACACGTGGTGTTCCCAAGCGGTCACCCATCTAAGTACTAACCACGCCCGACGTTGCTTGACTTCGGTGATCGGACGAGAACTGGTATACACCAGCAATAGCAATGCAATAATTAAACGTCATAAAGAACATATGGCACAACACCAACAAGACAGTGAAATTAATACTACTGAAGACATCTATCGTCCCTATATAAACTTATCTTCTGCAATCATGGCTCATTCAGACTAGGACTCCGGACTCTCTTATGAAAGCAGCTGTCTGTTTAAGTGATTCGGTTGCCCCGTATAGTTTCTCTTTCCAGTGGAGGTGACATAAACATATGGTTGGGAATCATGGACAACATTGCAAACAATAGTGAAGAAAAATGGTTCATTTGAAAAAGGGTGTGTCAGAAAAATCCTTAGGATACATTAAATAATGAAAAGGAGCAATAAAACAATAAAAGACCTGACTATTCCAGAGAGGGTTTCTGAACCATGCTACTGAGTGAGTGCACTTGAGTCTAGACCATCCACAGTCGTCGACTTTCAGTGACAAAATCAATTGTGGGACATGTTGGGGAGGGAATCTAAACACATACGGACATGTTCGAAGTGCACGTGAGTCTAGACCATCCACAGCTGTCGACTTTCAGTGACAAAATCATTGTGGGACTTGCTGGGGAGAGGATTTTTTTTTTTTTTCGTTCGCCAGCTTTTTCTTCTGGAAAAGTTCCTAGAGACTAGGAAATTAATTTTGCCTGATAATCCACTTTTCCCTGGCAGGCATGTGCCATAACTGGCAGATAACTCCGTCTTCGGAGGTACTCATATTTTTTTAATTGATGAGTAATGACGTTCCTCGTTGCTGAACCAGGAGTGGTTACAGCAGAGAGAAATTGTAAATTAAAATCCTAACTGTTTCAGCCGGATTTGAACTCACAACCTCTCTTTCTCAAGGCTGGCGTCTTGCCTCAAGACCAACCAATGCCAAACAATTCCGGGATAGAATCTGAGCACCTACAGACATGTTCGGAGTGCAATGATGATGACCCACAAATAACTCAAAAACTGCTTATAATAGGCTTAATGGCTGATAAATATTTTACATAGGGAATTTTAATGCCATGGCCATAGCAAAAGGCTCAGTGGTCTGGAAAGAACAACAATGGAAGGCATGGTTCCAGACAAGACAGGGTTAGATGAAGAAGAAGTTGGTTCCAAGACATCAACGAGACCTAGAACATGAAAAGTGAATAAGTGGGAGATCTGGCACAAGATTCCTTCAGATGGGGTGTGGTGAGCGCAGTGTTCTGCAACAGAACACAACCTGATGATAATGTATATGATAAACATGATGATGTGTATGGTAACCATGAGGATGTGTATGAATAACCATGAGGATGTTGTGATACCATGATGATGTGTATGATAACCATGAGTATGTGTGTGATACCCATGATGATGTGTGTGAACCATGATGATGTTGATAACCATGATGAATGGTGTGATAACCAGTATGTGTGTGATAACCATGATGTGTGATAACCATGATGATGTGTGATACCATGAGTATGTGTGTGATAACCATGAGTATGTGTGTATAACCATGATGATGTTGTGATAAACCATGATGATGTGTGTGTAACCATGATGATGTGTGATCCATGATGATTGTGTGATAACCATGAGGATGTGTGTGATAACCATGAGGATGTGTGATAACCATGATGATGTGTGTGATAACCATGAGTATGTGTGTGATAACCATGAGTATGTGTGTGATAACCATGATGATGTGTGTGATAACCATGATGATGTGTGTTGATAACCATGAGTACGTGTGTGATAACCATGATGATGTGTATGGTAACCATGATGATGTTTATAACCATACAGCCATATTAAAAATTATTTTAAAAACCTGCCTGTGGCATATTATGAACTATAAGAATGCCAATATGCCAAATCTGCCATTACACTGTAAATGTCATAAAAGTAGTTTTTAAGTTGACTGTTAAATGACTTCAACTGAAGATTTGTTATAAACTAAACTATGTCCGAGGACTAGAATATGTGAGTGGGGACATATATAACATTGTATCATCACATAACAACCTTTTTTTTCTTTGTAATCATATAATGGTCACAAAACCGCTTCCAAAATATTCAAATATTTTTTTTTTTTAAAGAAAAACGTTATTTAAATAATTCTAAATGGACACATTGATTTATTTAATATCTACATATAATATTATAAATGAAAGGTAATTAATTGATTAAAATTGCAAGCCTGGTGTTATTCCTCCTCATCAAGAATGTCAGGTAATAATTTAGTCTGATTTAATTAATGGTCACTAGTAATAAAGTGTAATTCTTAAAA